>DWAO01002037.1:0-16944 GCA_018230605.1 Heliconius congener
GCGAAGAAATGGAAATATAAATTTAAATAAATATTTCATCTCCTCGAGTGGCGATAGAACCCATAACCAGTCAGTTTTACAGTCACACTTCGTGCTGGCCAATTAAAACATATTACCTACATATTTATTATTTATTTTACTTATGCTCGTCTACGGTTACACAGCAGAAAAGCATCTGACTCTAAGCGCGGTGGCTATGGGTTCAATTCCCACTCAGAAATGAAAATTATTTGCAATTTCTCGTTCTAGTTAAAATACTAAGCGCGCTCAACGCGTCTTAAGAAAATTGAGCGAAAAATAATACTAAATTTATGCCAAAACTTTATGAATATACAATTACAAAATTTTATATATTATATTATTAAATATGTTAATATAGATTTAAATATATTTAAATATATAAGTAAATTTATTTTTAATGAAAACATTATTAATGGAAAGGACTAGGAAATATGCATTTCCCAATCGGCCAGCTCCTTATATGGAAGGATTAATTATTATCGGTCATATTATATATTCGGTTAATTGCGAGGTTTTAAATAAGCATAAAATAACACAAATTTCATGTTTAAATTCTTTGCATCCTATTATATTTTTTTACTATTTTTTTGTAGGTATATTGAGATCGCATTGAGTTCGAAAAAAAATTTTATCAGTATTTCTTTTAGTATGTTCACCTCAGTACAATAAATATTTGTATAAAGGTTTTATAAAATTTTCCATAATTTGATTTGCAATCACAAGAAAATATGCATGGATATGTGATTAAAGGCTTAAATGCTCAGAGAATACTCGCGGTAAATGACCTTTGACGTCATTCAAAACGCATATTAAATGGAGGCGTTTGCGTTTGCGAGGCTCATACTTTTTCAACATTTTAATTCTCACTTTTAATATTTTTTTATGTTTTAAAGTAAATTTTTATCTTATTCTACGTTATGAAGATATAAATAATTAATTTAAAAATAAAATATCCCTTATTGTGAAATAAACATATAAAATCATATAAGTTTAATTATTCTAATCTTAGAAAAATATATACGTGATTCACAACATGTGGCAATGAGGCTATGATAATGAGGTCAGTGCCCTCATACTCATACGTAATGTCAGAAAATTAAAATTCATTTTATCTATTCTACACTCAACACAGTGACCGTTGATGTTAAATTTATAGTTGGTAAATCCGTAAATCCTAAATACATTTCTAGCTAGTAAATACAAAGATGTAGATCGTTAAAAATATTAATCTGCGGATACGGATACGACTATAAATCATTATCTACTTTATAACAATAATTTCAATTTCTCAAATATTTTGCATTGTGATCTTGACATTTTTGTTAAATGTTTATATTGAAATTTTTAGTCTACTAGTATTAAAATTAAAAAAGTAGAAAAACTTAAGGTTAAATTGAATGCATACGCCCGTATGCATTTATTTTGTATGAAATGAACTACAAATATAAGTTAATAAGAATAATTTTAAAGGCTTCTGTAGGTACCTCAAAAGTAAAAACACAACTTTTATAGCATCACTTTGTTGTCCGTCTATCAAGACTATTTATCTTAGATCTAAGGTCGTATTGAGTTATCTAATATATATATATAAGTAGGTATTGAGTAATCTAAGATCATATTATATAAATCGATGGTGTACCTCAGGTACAATAAGGCTTCACTAATGTAAAATAATATACAATATGAAATCGGTATATATTATTACTAAATTAACAATAACTACTAGTCTGTTCTCAACGTTTCTCAAAAATGCTTGGTAGAGGAGTTACTTCTTTTAGTGATGTTGAAAATTGCATCTTTTTCTCTCGGGTATTCGGAAATCAGCAGTATTTAAAATATAAATGCACGGTTTGAACCCACAATACTAATCGTATTAATATTTCTATAGATCGTTTGATCTGTCAAAATAAAATTTACTTCTTGCAAATTGAAACTTACAATTATTTAAAAATTTGAGACCAGTCGTCGCGCAGGGAAAAAATGCGACTTGCTGTGGGTCCGATCTCCACTCGAGCAAATAAAATATTTATTTAAATGAATATTTAAATTTTTTCGCTCTGATGTTGAGGCAAAGCGACATTCAGTTCCGCCGCTCAACACGCAGCCTCCAGAATTCAACGGAAAGTGGAAAACGGAGTGTCTTGTCTCAACACTAGGTTCCCTCTGTGGTGTGTGGTGCGCACACTGCAGGGTAGGCCCTGCAGTGTGCGCACCACAGCGCGAATCTGATTAACATTTTTATTATCATTCATTCAAAACTTCCACAAAACAAAGTCAAACAAAAACAAAGAAAAAGTTTGATCTAAAAAATTTATTTAATGAATGAGGCGACTATGTGCACATCGAAAACACTTGCACACTATTTACAACACCCGCGTTCCATTCTCGCCTCCAGCACGCCGCGCCACACGCCACGCCACACGACGCGCCACATGGCGCGCCGAACGACGCGCCACAATACGCGCCACACGACGCGCCACAATACGCGCCCGTCCGCTTAGCGTCAAACACTGTACATAAGTAGTTTGTACAACTTACAGAATAAAATTTATAATCTAACATGCTAAGTTTTTAAAACATTGGAAATATTGTTGATCATAATACTTAAACGGATAGTGGTATAAGATGTTAATCTCTTAAGTTTAATACTTATCGACTAAGACATAAATAATCATATTTGTTATATTTACTTTTATTTATTTCACTTATTACATAATGACTGGTACAAGTCCTCCAGCCGTGTTCTATATAACTAACATTTATAACTTTCTGTGGCTGTGGCACGTGAAGTTAATATTACAAATTTACCATAACATATTGAAATTTTATAAATTATAAATTTACTATAATATATTGTTATTTTAATATGTACTCAAAAATCGTGATAACATAACACAACGTGATACTGAGAGCAACTGAACGATTTCATACAGTGTTGCGTTCATTTCAATTATTACAATACTTTAGCACACTGACGGAAATACATATTGATTAGCCGAAGCCGAAATAACGGAATAAATCAAATAATAAGGAAAGAGAGATCGAGGGCGCTCCTTCAAATCGCCGAGACGAAATGTTATAGCCTTTACAATATACTTGCTTACGTACATTAATCACATAAACCACATGAACATATCAACAACACACTCAGTAACGCCAATTACTATATAAAAAAAAGGTAAATTACAACTCCGTGCAACAGTTATAATAATCAACACTAAGTAAATTAAAATACACGATATAAAATCAGGCGCTCAAAGCACGAAATCTAAATAACACCCCTAGAAATACCAAAAAGTCGTTACACTCACTTTGAAATAATTACATACATCAATATTATTAGAAAATATCCCACTAATTCAAAGTACCATATTAGATATAAGTTATTTACAAATAAAATTATAAAGATATTTTTTTATTTCCAGCAATTGGAATCTCCATTATGGAAACATTCTACATAATATTCTTAAATACAATGTAAAGATAAAACAAATCACAGTAAAAGGTAATGGTCGACGACAAAATTGAAATGTGATGATTCTTAGCTAATGTAGACAGTTTGTGCGTAAACACATTTGTAAAACGCCAACATATAAACGTGTTAAGCAAAGTTACGGGTAAGAATTATATATGTAAAGTATTCAATTTTGTTCTTGCATGAATACACACAAGTCGGAAGACGCCTTAAGTGTGATTTTGTTGTTTTCAAGCAAAAATCTCAAATTATAATTTAATATAATAATAATTGATATATTTATATGTCTCTGAAGTTAAATTATTTAATTTAAAAATTTCGAATATAATGCCTAAAGTTAACGAAGATATTATTCATAATGATAAGAAATGAGAGTGGTGACTGACTTTCACAGTAGCCCAACAAAAGTTTTAACAAAAACCAAGTCACTGGACTGAACATGGTACTAAATTAATTTTACAGTAGTTTAATAATGTACTTTTTTAATAAAGAACTAAATATTTATTTATATTTATAAATAACGAAAACATAAAAAAATATAATTATAAAAGATAAATACATTTAATTTAAAATTTTAGGTTTATTAACAATAATTTTGGCTTCCATCAGTCACCATGCTCGTGACACCGAAAAAGCAGCAAGATTCTGAGCAAACTTAAATAAGATTAAAACCGTGGTGACCGTTAATACGATAGATGTATAAATATAATGTACAAGTATTACATTTAATATCTTCCTTATCAGTTCAGAAGGATACATCTAACATTATTATTATTAAAATTGCGAACACTCGCGTCACTATCACTAAATATCCATATATAATTTTGGTTTCAAAAGGATTCAAAAACATCTACGTCACGATTAAGCTCTAATCTGGGGTTTATTGACAATATATTAACATTTAGAAAACGAAAAGTAGACACCTGTTTAATTAATTACGTTCGGTTAAAATTGATGAAGTTACGCTCGTAACGCTTAGACATTATCAAATATAATAATTATTAATAATATTAATCATTTAAATTGTTATTATGACTAAATATATTAGAATAAATCTATTATATTTACAAGTGAAGTCTGCTCAGACCCTGTCGGAACGGAAAAATAAATGAACGAGTGATAACGCAACTTTTGGTCGAAGTTCTGTCGCTCTTGACATTTGTGATGAACGAACTTATACACCATTGATGCCGACATGTGCATGTGTTGGTGTTTTCAAATGTAAGCACGGAATCGGATGTCTAGGGCTAAGGATAACAGCCAAATATCTGAAATTAAATGACGCCAAACTTTGTAATCTACGGTTACAAAAAAGAATGTTCACATGTTACTGAACTTATTTTCAATATATAGACATTATACTGATATCAATGTCGTTTGGTAACGAAACCTACAATAATCAGTGATGAAAAATCAGACATTGTCAATATCTACGTAGCAGTCTAGTGGCTGCTACGAAACGACTACGAACAAGACAGACGGTTACTTCATACTCAAGAGTTTAACTCTTAATGCATATTAACGTCGCCCCACATTTAATACATTAATTACATTCAATGGAAAACATCTAATGGATCCACCAATTAAATAAATATCCTACTATTTGATAGCGATAAGAAGCAAAAATACACAATTGTATAATAACTAAGCTACAATTGTATCCGGATATATGGCAACATTTAACATTCACATCGAATTATTAATCTATTACATATTAGTGTGGGCCGGTGCCCCGAAAGCGCCTCGTGCTTGGGTGGAGCTCCGGCGTGAGCTCGCGGGCTCGTCCTCGTAGTGTTTGTACGTAATTATTCAGTATCACTGTAGCGTAAACAACACGTCCATAATGAGCGACATCAGCGCGTGAAATATTGACAAATTACTACACGTTATCAATTTCAATTAAGGTTTAATAATTCAATGTCTTCGATCGTTTTTAGTAAGTCTAATTCGGTAATGTCAGCATTACTGTTAAATACTAGCAGGACACGAGCGAGTATGTTCTCAACTTCGTGTTATGAAGATATATGTCAATGAAAATAGGATTCCATATGATTCAAGAGACAACCGAATGTAAACTGTGTGCGTCTAGCCCAAAATATTTACTATGGGTAATTCTTAAATATAATCTTACTTCGAATCAGTTTATTTGACCATCAATCCTTTTACTTTAGTTAATAAACATAATATTATTTAAAGAAATCGAAAATAAACTATATCTTACAATAATAAATGCATAGATTCAAATTGTCTAATCTTTGAACATATCAAAATCTAAATCTGGTAGGTATCCTACTGCTCTATAATTTAACATTTTTATTTAAAAATTTAAAATTATTTTTTCAAAACACAATTTATAAAAAAATATGAAAATATAAAAAGATCACAATCACAATGCTCAGAGTATCTCGTTCAAGCTAGACGCACGAAGCGAAGTTCTACTGCACAGAGTAGCGACAAAACATCTTCAAAACACGTATCAGCACAATGTCCTAACCTTGGATGTTCGCAAAGTGGCCCTTTGTAGTCCTCGTGTAATACCATCGACGTGAATCTACGCTATGGTTTGAGTAAATAGCTATTAGAAAAGAAGTTTAGTTAAAAGTACAAGGAGCAATGAATAAATAAATAGAAACAGAATGACCATTGCGTTGACCCACATTGAGATACAGCGGCGGCAATTTTTACCAATTTCTAAAGTCCTAAGACACGGTGAGGGGAGGAACGGTTTGATGGTAACATACACATTGTCGTTGCGGCGCATTCACTGCCTTTCCTCACTATACATGATACATTCAGAATAAAATGGAAAATGAAAAGGCGGCCAATGATCCAGCAACTGGTACACAGCGAACCACGTGTACGAACCTCAGAACGATTGCAGTTTAAAATATTCATCATTTACGTATGATGGCATTTTCGATTGCCTTCTTCGCGCCTTAAAACCGAATATTTACAATATAAAATAATTTTTATGACATAATTTATACTTAACAAACATGCACTTAAAACTAACACATCCCATCTAGGCCCATTTAACCTTGACTATCCTGATGAGTATTGCCAAATATTGCACATAACAGATGTAAAAAATACCGCCATTCAGTCCAATATACAGTTATCTACAGTTCAAAAATACTCTAAAATTACACTTGTGTAAAATGATATGCAAATACAAATTCAAAATAACTCAAATTTATTTAAAAACATAAGATTCCATATATCGCTGCAGGCGGAGTAAGTTGTAAAAGCAACATTACAAAAAATATCATAATTTTTTATATGTTCACTTGTCGCCATACAAACATTTTTTTATAGATAAAATGCATAAATAAAATAACAGATTAAAACATAATTAATATAAAAGAAAAACATTGATTTATACAGTGTTTGATTAAGAATAAAAAGTAATATATTAAATTAAAATTTAAAAAATATAAATGTAATTCAATGATTTGCTGTTATCCTTCTAGTGCAAATTCTATAAGCAAAATTAATATAAAAAATTTAAAAAATTACACATTTCTATGATTTGCTGTTATCTTTCTAAAAGAGTTAATATTAAATAATATTTTTTTAATTAATTTTTAACCACCACATTTAACTTTCGATTGAATTTAAGCCATGGGCCATTACTGATAACGATTAAAGTTATTATTTACTGGTAGGGCAATAGTACCGGACTAAACCGAGTTGAATTGGTGCAAAGAAAATTATATAAATAATCTGATTAGAAGCCCTGCTTCAATAATATATATTTATTTTAAAAGATAACTTAACTAGGTCTTTTATATATAGTTATTTACTTATATTTATAAATTAAATTAATTTAATTATTAATAAGTCTTTTAGAAATTAGCAGCCAAAAAGTCATAACAGTGCTAGTGCCCCACCAGCATGTGATGCACATTGTGATAGAGCAGCTTTGGGAAATGAAATATATGCACATTAATATACAATGATGATATACTTAATGAGATTCCACATTATGACGCACAAAGTAACAAAAATATATAATATAATTTTATGTTATTATTTACTTGTACTTGTGCACCATAAAATGCACAACAATATAAATCTTAGAGTAGTTTTAAGTTAATCATTGAGCTTTCGATTTATACAAATAAATAATATAATGAACTACATCAAGAATTAAAGGAGAATAATATTAATTTAAAAAGTTCTTATTTACAAATGTCATTTCTTATATTAACTGTACACTCGCGTTCATTGTTCGCCCGAAAATCGCGACACTTAGGCTTTTCGCTTACGTGGTTTATATCACCTCACTTCACAATGTTTATTAACAGCTACCGGCAGCGACGCCGCGGCGGTGGCCGAAGTGGAGGCGGAAGGGGCAACGGGAGCGGAAGCGGAACCCGAAGAAGACGTGGAAGGCGTGGACACCTGAGTGGTCTCTGTACCCCGTTTCATTACGTATTCCGATACGCCCTGAGAGCTGCGCGCTAGTTTTAATCGAATCGGTGTCACCTTGTCTGTGCGTATCCTGCGCATCGTGGACGTTTCCGCGCTGAAGGGCGGGTCTATCGCTAGTGGATCTGGCGCTGTGGGGTCGTAGTCGAAGGGGTCCACCGTCGGCTCAGGTGCCGCCGCCGCCGCACTCGCCAGCGTCCCTCCCACTTGAGCGCTTGCCGCTTTCCGCTCTTCGTCATTCGTACGCTTAATTTTAATAATTAATTTTGTGGCACTCTCACTTTCACTGTTTATCACTTGCAGTTTCTCTTTTTCAGATTTCTTCTCCTTTTTCTTTTTGCGTTTCTCGCTCTTGTTAGGTTTGTGCTTCTTTACTTTCTCGTCCTCCTCGAAATCCGCCATTACCTTTCGTCGATACTTCATGCTTTCTCGTTTTAAGTCTTCAAAGCTTGGTTTGTGTATGCTCTGAAGACGTTTTTTAGGCGGGCGGAATTGAAAGTCGGATGGTTCTTCGCTTACTTGTTGAACCGTATTAGATCCCAATTTAATTTTTAATTTTGGAGCTACAGGTGATGCGGCTCGTGAAGGGTTGGATTTGGTAGTAACTCGCGCGCGTCTCTTGGGACCTTGTGCTAAGAGACTAGACAATTCGTCATCGTCTATGTTCATACACAGCTGTAATTGCCTCAATTCTCGAGAAACCCCTCCGGTAATCTTCCGTTTCTTCTTTTCAACTGGTGCATCAGTAATTTTGTAGTCTTCTCTTGTAGGAATACTAGTCATGGATGCTACAGCTTTAGGTATAGTGATGACGGCGCGACCCAATGGCTGTGGTACAGGCGGCGGTGCTACTCCCATGGTAGAAGCGTTTGTTGGATCATCCATATTCATATCCTGGGTCCAATATTGTCGCAGTAATTCCTTCTTACGCATACGCCTCAGATTTGGTGTCCCACTCATCATCGAACTCGTGGAACTACTAGATGTATTTAAAGCATTCGCATTAGACTCATGTATTGGAGCGGGTGGTTGTGGAGCTACAGGTTGTACAGAACTCGCGTAGTTAGCGTCTAAGAATGGACCTTTAATTTTCACTTTAAGTTGATTTCTGGAATCACTTAAAGACACTTTCGGCAGCTGCGAGTGAGTAATTGTATCTTTTGCGGGTTCGTTAATTTCTTGAACTGAAGTGGCGGCGGGCGTACCCGGTTTCGGCTTGCTTGCCATTAGTGCTGAATGCAGTTGCTTTTCCATTTCTTCATCTATTTCTCCAAGCTGTTGATCTGCTGTGCCACTTGCAAAAGCTAACAAATGGCTGTGGTAAGCGTCAGTAACGGGCGGTACTGGAGTCTCAAAAGGATTATTGTACGTGCGCATATCAACCGGGCCAGGTAAAACTGGTTGCACTTGTGAGAATCCAGGACCTCTTTCTGCATTAGATTTATTGGATGGTGATGGCGCATCTTCAGTAGGTTCAGGAGTTGAAGTCTTTATATCTTTGTTCTCACTAACGGGGCGTTTGGCCGGCGGAGAATCTGCACGGGGAGATTGGGAGGAATCTTTATAAGAGTGTTCGGATTTCCTATCATCTCTATCAATTGATTTCCGTCTCTCTCTGAGTGCCTTAAGATCTACACCATCATTAGCTATATCTTCATTAAAATCATAGACAGTTCCAATTAATTTATTTTGTATTGAGTTCCTCAAATAATCTGCCGGAGGATAGCCTTGTCCTCGACTCTTAGAACGACCTCGACCTCTTTGACTTCTGTTACTCTTATTACTAGGGCGTTTGGTGCTCTTAGAGGAATCGCTTTGCTTAGGTGATATGCCTGGACTCTTACCAGGTGATTTACTTGGGAATTTAGTGAGCAGTTTCATTTGTTTTGGAGATGACTTTGATGATGGTGGTTCTGACTGCGGTAAGCTCATATTAGTCTCGCTACTGTCCGTAGAAATTTTAGTTGGAGCTCTAGTATTGCTTGCTTCATTATACGAGTCTACACTGATACTAGGACTCGAAACAACGTGTATTGACAACTTATCACTACCTGTGACATCAATATCGTCACGCGGAGAATCGAGTGGCTTCTGTATGGGTGACGCTATCATTGCGGTAGTCAGTGCTATATTTTGAGAGGAAGAGGTAAATGCTGCACACAATGGGAATGTTTGTTTTGGTATAGGTTGTAATAAGGGTGTAGAAGTGAACGGTAACCCAGTAGCATATAGCCCTGGAGCCGGCGAGGGCAGTGACAATTGAGAAGAAGCACATGTACCAGGACCGAACAAAGGCAAAGAACCCATCGTGCCTAAAAATGGTGACGCTTCCGGGGGATAACTTGTATATTGATTTAGTGGCATTGTTGGCTCCACTCGGCATGAATAAGCAGGTATTGGAGGATAAGCATCAATTTCAGGTAGTACCGGCCCTTGGCGAGTGTCACCAATAAGATGTGATTTTATATTGGCCCTTTGTGAAGAAACAGACCCTTCTGAATTTGTACTCGAAGCTGAAGATCTTCGTGTTGTTATCTTGCTTTCACCCCATTTCGAAGCATGTCCAATGTATGGAGACGATATTGTCGCACAGTCAGAATGTATCACGGAGTTATTATTGTCATAAGTTTGATTATCTTGAGTTAGCTCCTGATCGTTACTATGCACAGAATGATCGACTACCGACAATGATTGTGAATCGTCACTTTGTTTAGATAAGGATATTGAATCTGTAACTTCTGATATTGAATGAATTGAATGAACAGTAGTTGGCTCTTTAACATCTTCTATATAAGATGCAGTATCATATTTTGATTCACTACATTGATCTAATTGGTTTTCATTATGAGAGATACTCAAATCTACCCACATTGATTCTGAGGCAGTTTCATATTTTGTATCGGTAAATGGATCTAATTGGCTTTCGTTATGAGATTCATTTATGTCAAACCACTTAGTTTCAGCTTTATTTTCTGTAATCATCTCTCTCGATGCATCTATGCACTCTGTTTGCTCCGAAAAGTGATTACTATTTTGGTTCTCTTTTGGAGAGGTTCTTTTGTCACGTAAATCAAATATGACGTTCTTATTATGTTCAGTCTTTTCAGCATCCGACATTATATCAGAGTTTTCATTTCTTGCTGTTTTTTCATTCGTCATTTCATCCTCTTGCATTACAGTCTCAGCTGGTGCTTTCTTATTTAATTGCATTCTGAGCCTGTCGACTAAGTTTAATGTTTCTTGTACGCCTTGTTCTTTAGAATCTTCTTGTAAGAAAATCTCAGGATATGAAGTAAATGGTTTCATCATTTCTTCGTGATTAAAACCTTCATCTACTGCTAGGATATCAAATTCAAAAAGCTCGTTGTCTTTAGGCTGTGGGGAGAACATCGTCCTATTTGGGAAAGGATTAACTGCCGATGGTATTTTCGCACTTTTGGATATTTCGACACCTTGAACGTGGCTTGAATCTTGGGTAATATATTTTTTATCAGTATCCAACAAAGAACGTTTCCTTTTATTTCTAGTAATAGGGTTGTCTACATCAATAGGATCAATTGTTCTTGCATCCATTGGAGTTTTAGGAGATTTAATCATAGTGTTCTCATTAAGATTAGCTTGGATTTTGGCAATCATTTTAATACTACTTTTATCTGCGCAGTCAGAGTCGAGGGACTTATCTTCAGTCATATATTTCTCGTGATCACCTGGTTTTTCAACTGGCGGTGGATGGATGTTTGGACTAGGAGCTTTTGGTAACCAGTTCTTATCAGCATCTTCAAAGTCATCATTGGTTGGTATATGTTTCTTATCTATTATGTCAAGAGGAGTTGAATCTCCCAAGACAGCATTTCTTTTCTTAACTGGTGATAGACTAGGTTCTCGATCTGTTGACAGAGACTCATGACGACTAGAAGAATGTCTTTCTACTGATAAGAGTTCTCGAGTATCTTTCGGCGATGCCAGAGTGGGTTTTTCAACTATCTCTTTAACACTCATTCTTCTATTTGTGGTTGTTTTATGTTTTGATTCTACACTTTTTCTAGGACTAGTTCTTTTTAAGGACGTAATTTCGTTTTCATTTGTTTTATTTGTCTCTTCCTTATTATCTTCAATTGAAACACTACGTCCTTTAGATTTTATAGACTTTGGAGGTATTATATCACTTTTCGGGACAGCTATTTCTTGGGTGTCATTTTTTATATTTATCTCCTCGTCCGTTTTCCGTTTCGGAGTTGTAGGTTCAGTGGACTGGAGGCCCTCTTTTGGAATCTTGTTGGGTGTAGAGGAATGTTGAGATCCGGTGAGGTCTCTAGATGGTTTTCTCGGTCTGGCATCAGACTTATGAGGCATATTTCCGCTTGTAGTAGTGCTTCGGGTCCGAGAACGTGTGGAAGCGCGCGCGTCATTGGGTCTGCACGGTTCCTCTCTTTCAACAGGTGACGATGTAGCCCCACAATCGGACCCCCGTTCGGAAGTTTTAAGCTTCTTGTCAGGGGCCTTGCGTGGGGACGTATCAATTGAGACACTTTTCCTTTTGCGTCGTCTGCGGGGACGCTTTGGAGAGGGACTATCGGACCCTGAAAATCTCGATCCTTTAGAGCTGTCAGAATCACTCGTGGCACTAGTTGAAGACAATGGTCTTGACACCTTGTCAAGAAAGGGCAAGTCCACAGTTGGTCTAGAGCCAGGAGGGGAAAACATTGACGGCTGTCTAGTAACTGGTTTGATCTCACGAGCTTTAGCTGTAGGCTTCATGCTGGGCTTCTCTGGCTCTTCGTCTGAACTAGATGACGACGAATAGCTGCTGCTACTACTATTAGATGAAGAGCTGGAACTGTCTCTAACTGGAGATTTCGAGCGCTTTAGATCTTCTTTTTTCGGAGAATATTTCACTTCAATCTTATCTGTCTTATCATCTTTCTTTTTATCAACTTCATTCTCTGCAACAGGACCTTTAGATCCCATACCACTCTTAATATGTGCTGCTGCCTTTTTAGCAGCTTGCCTTTGTGGCACATATGTATAAGGTTCTTTATTAGAAGATTTTTTCTTGCTTACTCTTTCTGGAATATCCTTAGGCTCTTTTCCTTTGGGTTTAACTTTAGGCTTTGATTTAGAATCATCACCACTAACTTGTTTATCCTTTTCGTCTTCTTTTCTAACTACAGTTGTAGAACGCATATTTTCAGAAGCTTTTTTAGCAGCTTGCCTTTGAGGAACTATTAAATCTGTGGGATTGTCTTTTTGTTTCGCAAATTTAATATTCTCCTTATTTTTTGCCTCATCATCTGAATCATTTGCTTTAATAGGTATTTTCTTTTCCTTGTTCGAAGGTTTCCTTCCTCTCTTTTTAGGACTAGATTTTTCTTCCCCATGTGTTTTCTTTTCTGGTTGAGTTGGAATAAATTCTTTCATTGCAGCTTTAGTACGAGGCAAGAGCTGTAGGGAATCGTTTTCCTTGGGTGATTTAGTTTTCTCGGTTTTAAGCCTAGTAGATTTTTCACCTTTAGACTCCTCTTTGACAGATGCGCCATCACTGCTATCTGAATAGATATCTACCGGGAATTTGTTGTTTCTAGTAGCTCTTATCGGTATCAAGTCATCACTGTCAGTGCCAGACTGACCCAATTTCCCAGCAGTCATTTCCTTTTCCATTTGTTGCAATGTTTTACTACGAGATCGATCCTTTCTCATTCTTGATTTTATGTTTTCATCCTCACTACTACTTTCAACAACAGCTTTAGATTGTGGGATCTTCCGTTTCTTTCTCTCTGGTTTCTTTGGTGATTTTTTACCTTTTCTTTTTGGTGAGATCTTCTTTTTTGGAGAAGTGGAAGGCTTCTTAACATCCTCATCAGTACTTGATCCAATAGCGCGACGATATTTTGTAGTACGAGTGACTTCTGCAGCACTTTCTTCACTTGATAATCCACTGTACATACTGCCACTCCTCCGAGAACCATTCACATAATGTTTTTTGTAAGGATTCGTTGACTTTGATCCGCGTACAAGACCATTACGATCTTTCTTCTTATCATCGCTAGAATCCTGAGGAGCAATACGCGCTAACAGATCATCAAAATCATTTTTATGATCAGCTGCATTAGCATGAGAATATAATCTATCATAGATAGAAGGCCCATGATTAGCCTCAATGATAGCCGCCAAATCTGGGCCAGATATGTTAGGCTCAGCCGATAATACCGCAACTTGCTTGTGAAACGTCTGCTCTCGCATACGAAAGAACGACCGAGAGAGCTTTTCCCTACGACCGACCATGTAACATAAATTACGCACCCGCTCCAAATCTTGCCTAAGCTGTACAAACATTTTCATTTTTTCAAGATCAGCTTGCTCTTGTCTGTGAGTCAACAATTCGTTGTCATCCGACTTTGGAGGTAAGAGAGGACGATTATGACCTGCCCTACGTTTAAGTTTCCAATAGTTATAAATATAGTTAATAGCATCTTGATCAACATCTAAAACATGTGTACTGATGTCCTTGACGCTAACATGACGATCAAACTCCCCTTCTATTTCTTGAAGACGCGCAGCACGAGCCTGCGTTTTCTCCTCCGAAGTCATATCCTTCCGACGTTTTCGCTTCACTTCCTCTTCCTCAGAACCAGAACCAGGACATTTCTCTTTTTTCGAGTTGACACTATGTTTCTGGCAATATGAACGTAATTTGACACCATCATCTGCGTTCTCATCTTCAATTATTGCACGCATTTCTAGTCCATGTTTAAATGCACAAGTGACGTGATAAGCAGTCTTACAAGTTTTCACAGAACACTGAATACAAGCTCCTTTACGCTCACGACACAAAACACACACAAGTGACCATCGTGACGCTGGAATAGACGTTATTTTAGTTATAGGCTCCATTTTCTCCGCACAACCAATGGACACTTCTGGAATCCATAGCACACAGCTGACGTGGGCCCATTTATGGCCAGATGGTGTGCACTTCATAGCCCCACCAAGATTAGGACACAGAACGCAAGTAGGCCTGATACCAGCGCCACAAGGACGACAGAGCCACTGACCTGTAACAGATATTTTGCATTACATAAATATCTAAATCAATAAAACATGGGGTATCATATTATTAGCTTATAAGTCATTACAAACCATCTGGTATTACAGTGATGCCGTAACAAGCTTGGTGCACGCAAATATTACATGAGTCGCAAAACACCATTTCGTTCCCGTCTTCAGAGTCTGGTGACCGACAAACATCACAGATTACGTTTTCATCGTATTCTATGCCCAAGCCCTCTTCTGATTTCATAATTGCTTGTATTTTGTCCCAAGTGCGCACCTTAAAACAAATAATTATCATTTTTAATATCCATTTATTTGAAATATAAGAACAAATCTTTAAGTAATTATAGAAGGACACATTGCATTTTCCCACATTAAAAATTATAATTTCTTGAAAATGTTTTAATAATATAAAGTTAAATTAATATAACGTATGTGTTATGCAGTTTCTTCTTTCTTGTTTTGATATTTAAAACGAAATGTGACTAGATTTAATTATTTTTTTAAATGTAAGAATATATTTCACATAAATAATTATTATACTAAATTTCATTTGCAATAGATTTTATTAAATTAAAAATTAGAAATTATTAATAAAATATTTAGAACAAAGAATTTAAACTGCTAATTTTGTGATAAAAGTTAATTTAAAAGGATAAAAAAAATGGCGAAGAGGCTAGGAATTTATCTTATTTGTTCTTTTCGTGTAAGGTAGTTTAATGATTAAAAAAATGAAACATGAGTAGATTGTAAATGAAACTATTTAACTGGACCAATTGCGTATATTTTATCTCATGACCACTGACTACTGCAGTGTTTGAAACGTCGTATTTTCAGAAATGTATAAAAATACACAAGATTAATCGAGTTTGAGTTAAGTTACATTTAATGGGTAAAAATCGCGAATTTCTTTGAATGGTTAATTCAAAATAGTTTAGTTGATGAGTTCAATTAATTATATTATTCACTCTGCCCCATGTTAATTCTATGTAGTGGAAATTTGCACCCACTTATGAAAATTGAGTTATCATTATCTTGTGCAATCTTTATGCACATTCGTTTTTTATCGAGGGGGTCATATACAAGTAGTTCATTCAGTGAGCAAGGTAAACGTAAAAAAAGGCATAAGTTGTTTACACATATGATCAACTTTTACTAAATATTTTTTTTACATTCATGTTTTACTCTTTAAATTTTATGAACCACCTGAATGATAAACCCAATAATCGTTCAAACGTAACAAACATGTTCAGTGGTCCAAGATCTTTTTGATATATTAACAAAAAAAGCAATCTATGAAGTAATATACAAATGTTTCCTCATAAATCATAAAAACAATTGAAAATGTTATATATGTATTATATCCCCAAATATACTACAAAATAAACACTGGTCGAGAAGTACAACTTATAAAGGTGGACAATCTTATTTTTGCAAACATATGCACTTATTTTGTATAAAATGAACTACAAATATAAGTATGTAATAATTTTTTAGAATGATATTTTTTAGAATGGTATTGTATGTTCTCAGTTTATGCCAAATTTAATAATTGCAGATCCACAGGAAATAATCATTAGTTTTGATTAAGTGGCGAATTTTATGTGTGTGGGATATTTTATTTTATATAAAAAGCAGCAAAAACATATCTCAAACTCTCTAAACTTTTGATCTCGTTGACTTAAAATAGAAGCTTTTACTTTTTTCTGTGCTCCAAGGTACAGTAAACATGAATATTTGCTATTAATTTCAGTTTGAGGCCAGTCATGGGCACAAAGTGTTACTGCAAAATCGACTTGGTTGAGGGTTCGATCCCCACTCGAGGAAATTATATATTAATTTACATTTATATTTTCATTTTTTGGCTCTGGTGTCGAAGCTAGCGCGGCGTGCCGCGTCTAGAACAAGGCGAAGTGTATTATTTAAATATATATATATATATATATATATATATATATATATATTTC
>DWAO01002038.1:0-16943 GCA_018230605.1 Heliconius congener
AATATTTTTGCTTTCTATTATTCTTTTTAGGTGTCCCTCTATCCATTTCAGTCAAGATTACTAAATGTACAGACAAAATATTTTTACTGTCTTATTATATATAGTAGATACTAATAACATTATAAAAAATACAGTCGAATTGATAATCTCCTGCTCTTATAGAAGTAAAGCACTTATCAAATCAAACACTAGTTTCTATAATACTATCAAATAAAAAACGTTTTGTGTTGGATAGTACATTTATCGAGGAAGACTATAACGGGCTATATTAATTACATTATTTGATATAGTCTATTGTACCTGCGGGCAAATTTATCCCGGGAACTTAGAATGTGTCATAAGCAACTCTTAGTTATTTCCATTGATCACGGAAAAGCCGCACATAAAAGGCTATATAGTTACTTCATAGTTAGCTTTCTGTTCAAATTATATATAATATATAGTATATATACTATTCGCGGCCCAAACACGGCTTCGCCCGCTGATAACATTAAAAACATTAGCTTTTTGGTTAAATTATAGTCAAACTATACAAAGCCCATGTGTATTATAATGTATAAGCTATATTACTGTAAAGTTTCATCAGAATCAGATCAGTTCAGTTCAGTAGTTTATGCGTGAAAGTGGAACAAGCATCCATCCTAACAAACTGTCACATTTATAATATTAGTTGGATTGTGTTTTTTTTTTATTTGATAAGCAATTAAATGTGACTTATTGGCTGAAAACGATAAAAACGAAACTGTATATTATTAAAAAACAAAATCTATAAATATTAAATGTTTCATTTAAAAGGCAGTTGCATTTCCAGGCGATTAAATATGAAAACTTTAACAATTTATCATTCTTCAACATCACGCGATTAATGCGTTCGCCATTAGGTGCCCATTAATAGTAAATGTCAGACATAAAGCTGGCACAGTTTTTAATGTAGGTATATAGTTTACATTCACCGACAAACCGACCAATATCATTTACAGTAACATGTATCTAGGTAGGGTACCATGAATGTTTTTTAAGAAAATAAAAAAAATATATATAAAATTAGCTTCACGCTGTATCCCGTACACCGTAGGGTAGGCAGAGGGAACCTAGTATTAAGACACTCCGTTCCCCACTTTCTGCCGAATTTTGGTGGCATTGCGTGTTGAGTGGCGGTACTCAACGCCGCTCTTTGCCTCGAAACCAGAGCGAAGGAAATGGAAATATAAATTTTAATAATTATTTCATTTTCTCGTGTGGCGGTCGAACCCACAACCGGAGCGTTACAGTCAAACACTTGTGCCCCTGGGCCACGACGGCCTCGACTTTAAGAAAAAATGTCACTAAATAACTGTAACATAGTTGTTACTAAAGTAAATTAAAAATACTAGAAGTTCCGCGAAATATCCGGTAAAAAAACAAATTGTATTTAATTGATTTAGTTTTAAAATAATCACTTCTACTAAATAACGACAGCAAAAAAATATATTTTATTAGTCATATTAAATTAGAAAACATAATTATAACTTTTGTCGCCTATCATATCAATACAAGTAGTACACGTGATTTAGCTCTAGAATGATTTTATTAATGCAATTTCTTTAGTGAGTGTACAACTCACTAAAATATACTGAAGTGTTGATTCAATTCGAAGTCTCAAAGATGGAAAAGATTTAAAGATTCATCTTGAAGTCTTGCATTGAAATAAATTTTATAGAGAGATAGAAACGTGCAAAACATCAAATTAAATTAACCTATATGTGTTTAAGTTCAACATCATTCAAAACCTAATCTCACAGATTGAAATATTGTGTTATATCAGATGTCGCTAATTTCACGATTTCTGATTTCATGATTTATGACCTCGTGATGAAATGCTTATTTATTTTTTTATCAGCTTCACGCTGTATCCCGCACACAGCAGGGTAGGCAGGGAATCTAGTATTAAGACACTCCCGTTTCCCACTTTCCGCCGAATTTATTAAATGTTTCATCTCGTCGAGTGGGGATCGAACCCACAACCAGTCGGCTTTACAGTCACACTTTGTGCCACTGCGCCACGACTGGCCTCGATTATTAATTATTTAGAGATTGTATTATACAAAAAGACGAAAACAACAAAACAATATTTATAATCTTATAAATACAACAGCACCTGTTATTCGGCTGTTCCTTTATATATTTTAATATTATCTTCCATGATAGAATACTCAAACGAGAACGGTAACGATTTGTACCCAAGAGAGGGACCTTTTCCGGAATACGTAAGCGTTTTAGGAAATTAAGCTCGAGTAAGGGTGCAGCTAACTTGAGATTTAAAACTGTTTTTTCTACTGTCCAATTACCGTTAACCTTTAAAATCTTTGACAATGTAGATTTTGTTTTAAATTGCTTAAATACTATCAAACAGTAACATTCTTGCCGGTATAAACTCAATATAGATTTTTTTTAATGTAGTTTTATATATGTTTTTAGTTTTATAAGACGTAAAAATTTGATATATATTTTTTTTCATAGTATACTAATCTTACGATACTTTAAGGTAATTTTTTGAGGGAACCTAGTGTTAAGATACTCCGTTCTCCACTTTCAGCCAAATTTTAAAGGCATTGCGTGTTGGCTGTCGGAACTCAACTCAGTCAATCAGTCAGCCTTGTTACCAGGAAGAAGAAATAACAATTTTAAATTTTGGTTTCTCGAGTGGGGATCCAACCCATAACAATCACTGTTACAGTCACACGCGTGCCACTGCACCACGACGGCCTCCAATATATTTTTTGTTACCCATTTATCAGCTATAACGAGACCATGATACTACTCGTGTAGAAGCATCGAAAGCTCCGTTTCATTTTTACTTAATGGAAGTTGTTCCTGATTTATATGCTCAATTGCCCTTATCAGAAATAAGGTATTTTGTCATAACGATATGATTATGCATTAGCACCCCCCTAGCTTGACCCATTTAGGATGGACGTGGAATTTTGAGTAGCAAAATTTGTAATAATTATTGATTATTTAAAAACAAAGGTAGTATAGTCACTAGTCACATTGACATTTACTGAAAATTAAAATACGTAATTTTTTGTTAGTACATAATTTAATTATAAATCAAGAGATTAAGGTTATAGAATTACGCAATTATTTTATTTAAGAACCAATGGAGGATTGTCTTAGAACTGGGTACCCTCTGCCTATTCAACAACATACGGGATACAGCGTGAAAGGGAAATATATATATATATATATATATATATATATATATATATATATATTATTTATAAAAACATAAAATATTTCAAAACATATCAAAAAGATTTATATGCCTCTTGAAAATATATTGTAATAATTATAAGATGAACAGTAGAAATTTCAGAAAATAGCGCGCTGTTTTGATCGTTGGTACCCCGCGGCAAGCGCTGAGGGCCAATATAAGTTATAACAAGCTGAATAGACAGATTTTACTTCTTTGATTGAATATTAATATTGTTGATTCTTTTTTATTAAATCCATATTAATTTTACGAATTATGAACGAAAAATAAATAATAACATGCAAATTTTAAAACTCTATTATAAAACGCCTTTAATTAAAGTAAGGAAAGGTGAATTGATTGTGCTGTCTGTATAAAGGAATGGTGAACCCGAATACCATAAAATATTATATGGGTTCATTGTTCTTATATAAAATTTAAATATATATATATATATATATATATATAATAAATAAACAAGTACAAACATAAACCAGGTAAACTATGTGTTGTTGTTAAAAACAACCACAACAACAACACCTTGTGATATAAATATTATGTATCAATAATTTTTCACGTTTGTACTTTTCATTTTAGGATTCAGTAGCTAAATGGCAAAAAATTAAACCCTTATAACTAAGTCATGTCCGTCACAGTCATATCTAATCGGAATAGCCTCGGAGTAAAATGATACTGTATGGCTGAAATTGAAATGTTAAGTAGTTTTTAAGAACCGCTACGAAATTATGTGGTATAGTTTTGAAAATTTTTTCTTTAATTTTGTTAAAGGTAGCTCTATTCATGTAATTGAGTGATGTAAAAAAATATTCGAGAGAGCAAACCGTGTGAGATGTATGTGATTAGACGTAGTATGTAGCTTTCTTAGAAAGCTTTTATGATTATGCCTATACGTTGTGACATATTCGCTTCTAAAAGTGATAAAAAGTTTAAAAGAACTCAATAAAAAATCCAACGAAAAGTTGTTTGATCAAAATTAATATTGTAGCTTATGAGAAATCGAATTGAGGACCTCCCCCTTTTTTGAACCTCTTAAAGACACCATATCCATAATAATATGTATGTATATGATGATACGGCTACTAGTCCGATTTGGTCATGGCCTTTAGGTTTTTTCATCGTTTTTGTACACTGTCATTTAGAATGTGACGTAATTTCGATCTTCTGCGTCAGGGGATACGCTAGACGACAGACAGCCCGCGAATCCCGAATGCTGAATTCTAATTTCGTTATTATCAAGGCCATGTTTATGTAAATGCCATCAAAAATAAGATTATAATAAATTATTCACAAGTCAATAATAGATTTTTATTTGGGATCAATATTTCTCAATTTATTTAATAAAATTTCTATTGAATAGAATGATATAAGGTAGTTTTATGCTCTACGTCGTATAACATCCCTATCATTTCTTTATGACGGTCGGAAACATTTTCATTATGACAATATGTTTATTAAAATAATAAAATTTTTTTTAAATATAGGTTTTAAACATGATATTTCTAGGTAAGCATATTAACGTTAATTAGTGGCGATAAAGAAACCCTTCATGTTTTAATTTAGTTAATGCTCAAGTAATATCAATTCCAACTGAAATTTAGAATATAAAAACTAAATCTTCTTAAATTTTAAGGATAATTAAATTTCTTTAGTACTAACTTTTGAGGGACCACAGCTATATTTATTGTAACGTAAAAGAATTAGATTACTTTATCGTAGCTTTAATAACAAATAAAAAAATAAAAAAAATATATTTTACGTCTAAATGTACGTACATACATAATTTCCATTCATTCTACAATAATGTATAAAAATCTCCGATAATTTCCACGTCCAAAAAGAGGAAAACCTGAATAAAATAAGAAAACTCCCGAAAAATCTTATTTACAGTGCCGTAGAAAATAAAAAATATATATTTACGATATAGTAAATAAAAAAAACTAATCAATAATATATTTTAAAAGCCTAACCGATCATCAATATTAACACGTCTCAAATCTTACATAGTTTGCCAAGAATCTTATTGAATTCTTCCAACACAACCTACCTCTTGGCATGACGTCGACGTATCGGCACCACCTCCCAATTTACTCGCTAACCACTGTATCGTCACAAATCATTTCAATTTAAATCACTATTTATTTCATTCGTTTTCGGTTCGCCGATTCCTTTCACACGTAATAAAAAAAATGACAGAGAGAAAAAGAGAGCGCCGCTGTGAGCGTTGCACGTGAACGCTTTTGTGATATATGAAAGTTGTATTGTTATGTGCACTTGGTTTTTAGAACAAGTTTTACGAATGCACAGAAAAGCGGCGAGTTCGCACGGTGCCTCGCGGCTGACTGGCTCTACGGTCTAGGGCTTCAGTGGCGCGGGGCGGCGCGCCCACGCTCGATACCGCCGCCCCCTAGCGCCCTCCCACATTGCAAAACCATTGAAAAACCAACTGTTTGCTGCCAAAATAGTATCCAGTACACTCTATTAATGATCGATTACATAGACAATTTTAAAATAGCAAATTCGACGACTACAGCTTTCGTTAAGTATGTCCACTTCATCAATTACTTTTACAGATATTTAAGTAATGTAAAGCAAAATAATTTTAGATTTTTTGAATTATTTTAAATAGATAATACATATAATTTGTGAAGAATTTGTATTTTTACACAAAAAAATTATAGATATTCCAGAAACACAAGCAACTGTTACTGAGAGACTAAATTTATCATGAATTAGAGATCAATTGTCTCGTGAACACATAGTGGAGTAGACTTTCGTCGGGATTAACGAGTGCCTCCTAGCGAGGGCGAGAGCGAGACGGGCTGCCAACATCAAACACCTCACAAAGCGCCCTAAGACTATTTTAAGCCTTTTAATTTATGCACCGATTACAACTGAACGTTGATAATTTCACTTTATAAAGAGATTGAACACACTAAATATTCATTTAAAATATTTTTTGTCATATATACTCACTGTAGATATTTTTATATACTTATGTAATATATGATTTATAATTATTATATGGTAATTTTAAATTATATATTTCGTAAATGCGTAAAGTTATAGTATAAACCGCTAGCTTGATTTTATGATCTCAGTAAAATATAGTTGAAGTAAATTGCTGCCAGCTTCATTTTACGAGCCATATTTTTTAGTGTTCCGCAGCAAAATTGTTGAAAAGCTCTCACAAACTTTCTAACTTTGATAATTTAAAGATTCTATCCAAAGATTCTTTTTTATATGCACTGAAAACTAAACTCTATCATCGATTGATGTGAGGCTGCTGTTGATGAAACATTATTATAATTTTTTATAAACCTTGTCAGGTCTATATTAGAGGCCAGTTGTGACGCAGGGCCACAGACTATGACTATAAACGCGACAGGACAAGTCAGATATGGATTCGATTCCCACTTGAGGACAGAATTATTTAATATTTTCATTTCTTCGCTCTGCTAGGCAAAGCGCGGTGTTGAGTTCTTCCACTAAACACGCACTCTAGAATTCGACGGAAAGTGAGCAGCGGGATAGAGCGTGAATCTGAAAATAAAGTCTTATTATGGTTCAGACATTTGTGACCATTATCACTACAATATATTACGCATGAATATATAATTTTAATGATTATTATTAGTCCTTGATAACAATCGTGCACGTAAATTGATACTGATACTAGTCTGGCCTTAAGCTATATTTGAAGGTTTGAAGCATTCTATTTTTAAACATCCTATCTCTATAGAGAGAGCTTTTCAAATAACTTCTCTTGCTCTCCGAATGTTTACTTCTACTTTCATATATTTAGCAGTAATATATTGATTGAAAAACAAAATTTAATGCATAAGCTTAATAAGGCCTTTATATCTGTCTAATGATTTATTTATTCTGTTTTTTAGCTTCACGTTTTTTCATTCCTTGCATGTTGAATTGCGGAACTCGCGCCACGCTTATGATTTAATAATGAAACTGAACTGAGATACAATTATTTTTCCAAGTGAGATCGAATTCACAAACGTTCGCAATCGCTTTTACGGCGAGACTTATTTTACAGGCATCTTATTGTTTTAATGTTAAAACTATGATTTAACATTTGGTGGGGAACAGAGTGTCTTTCACAACGTTCCCTCTGCCTACCCTGCAGTGTGCGGGATACAGCGTGAAGCTGATTTATTTTTTACTATGATTGATTGACATGAATTAATATGAATAGATAATAAGAAAGTTTTCTGTAAGTCTAAATTTACTGTGAATCTAAATTGTAAATTAATTTAATATAATGTAAAAAAATACACTAAGATGTAAAAAATAAGACAAACACACATAATAATTTCACTATTAAAGAACATGAGCTTTGAAAAACATCAACAATCTACTTGTTTAGTTCAGATAGACAGAGAGGCAGAGGGAACCTAATGTTAGGCCTCTCCGTTCCCTACTTTTCGCCGAATTCTGCATTGCATTTTGAATAGCGGAACTCACCGCGCTTTGCCTCCACGCCAGAGTGCGAAAAATGAAAATTTTAAATATTTCATTTCGAGAATCGAACTCACAACCTGTTGCGTTTTCAATATGCATATCATGAAAAACATTGAGAATAACATAAAAAATTACTTCAATGTACAAAAGTAGGTATCTAAAGTTTGAAATCCTGAAAATTTTGTACGAAATACTTATCATTGATGAAAATTCTCACTTATTAGTGAAAAAATTCTCAAGTTATTATTAAACGGTGAAAAAGGTAGTGTGAGTATAATATGATCTTTGATTTTCACGATTATTATATATTTTAAAGTATTAAAGGATTTTAATTAGTCAATGAAACCAAATAACACTTAAAATAACATTGAAAAACAGGCAAGAGATAAATTTTACGAAATTGATATTCTTGGCACTGTATATTTTTATAATATCGAATAAAAATGAGTTATAATAAAGTAAAGCAATTGTTTGGTGAGCGCTAAGAGAAGTTTATCCCTAGTCAATTTTCTCATCTTATTAGATAACACCGTTTACCTTAAGGGTAAAACGGTACGTGTACATAAATTTTACCTGAAATTTGTTGGAATTAAAGGAAAATAATTTAACCATAACATAAAAAAGTCGTAGCGCAAGGGCACAAGTGACTGTGACTGGTTGTGGGTTCGATCCCCACTCAAGAATATGAAATATTTATTTATTTTCATTTCTTTACAATTTGCGTCGAGCAAAGCGCGGCGTTGAGTTTTGCCACTCAACACGCAATGCCTCCAGAATTCGGCGGAAAATGGAGACCGGAGTGTCTTAACATCAGATTCTCTCTGCCTACCCTGCTCTGTGCGGGATACAGCGTGAAGCTGATAAAAATGTATACAATTTTTCATAAAATAAGAAGCTCTCGACGTGCTAAAAATAGCTATCACATTATATATAGGTCATTGAATCGTCTAATTAAAATTTATAAGCTCATCGGATACATGACGCCTACGATGTTGAAAAAAAGTTCTAAGCCTAAATTCAACAAAGCCTTATCAAAAATAATATAACTTATTAGTTATTAATTTTATCAAACAGAACAGAACAAAAGCTCTTCCCCATTGCGTATATTAACATGTTAAAATCCGTATTTCCTTGTTCCCAAAGGAGGCTTAAAATATCTCCTAGTACTTTCTTGAACACCCTAAGGAACCTACACGAGTATGTAAGAGAGTACGACTAGGTCAGAAAGTTTTATTATATAGATAAATCTAATATAAGCTTTGACCTCTAGGTCTATTCTAGGTAAATGTACGTATTTATTTCATTGTAATTGAAATTACTAGAAGCCAGTCGTGGCGCTGAGGCACAGCGTGGGACTGTAAAAGCGGCAAGTTGTGGCTTCGATTCCCACTCGGGGAAATAAAATATTTATTATATTCATTTTCTCGCTCTGGTAATGAGGCAAAGCGTGGCGTTGAGTTCCGTCAATCAACACGCAGTGCCTCTAAAATTCGGCGAAAAGTAGGGAACGGAACATTAATAGAAACAGAGTCTTAACACTAGTTTCCCAGCTTTCCTCTGCCTACCATGCTAAGCTAAAAAAAATAAAAAATAATAATAATTGAACTAAACACATTAATCATCATATCAGACGTGAAGTGACTAAAGAGATCAATCGCTCTCATTAATTTGTTATTTGATGCCTCAGTGAGTGTGCTTTGAATAGGCATAAAGTTCAAGCAAATTAACTATTACGCAATTACAAACGCGCTCAGAATTTATAAGTTTTCAGACACTTTTGTTGATTTAATATTTAATCTTTACTTTTTAGTGCTAGACACTTTCGCGTATATTTATAATATTTTAGATTAGAAGCCGTCATTACGCTGTGGTACACAAGGGTGTAACTGTAAGGCGTCGGTTGTGGGTTCGATCCCACTCGAGGGAATGAATTATTATTTATTAATATTTCACTTTGATACCAAAGCAGAAGCCCGGCGCTGAGTTCCGTCACTCAACACGCAATGCCTTAAAAATTCGGCGAAAAGTGAGGAGTGGAGTATCTTAGGTTCTAGGTTCCCTCTGCCTACCTTGCTGTGTGCAGGATTACAGCGTGAAGCTGATTTAATTTATTAACTTTTATCTTTACTTCTACCAATTTCGCAAGTATTTAGGTATAATATTCCAAAGTTCGTAGCACTCTAATATTGATTTTGAAATACAACAAACACTCTATATAGATCGCTTTGTGGCAAATTTAAGTGGTTAAAGAAGTATTGGTTATTGCAAGTCACGTATTTTGCACTGGAGTGTCTACTTAGAAACATAAAGAATCCCAAGTACGTTTTATAATTGATTAGAACTTAAATTGGATTCGCTTGGAATATCTGAAAGAAATAACATTTTATAAATACTATCTAAGATCAACGTATTGTGCATTTTTAAACAGTCTTCATTCAAACAATTTTCTTGCACAATCCACCAAGAAACAGCAGTTATAGGTATCTAGAAAACTAAATATGATTTTCATGAGTTTTATTATATTTTCACCGATGATCGAGGGAGATTCTAAATTCGCCACCTGTTAGGATTCTGTACTGTAACTGATATCCCAAACATCTTGGCTCGTGATGTGTCTAGTGGTTAGAATCGTTTATAGTTGTGAGAGAGAGAGATTCAGAGATTCAGTATTAAGAAAATTATATTGGCAACCCATGAGTTTTATGTATGCCATCAGAAGTTTATGTAAATAAGTGAAACTCGACAATATAACTTTGTCATAACTAGAAACTCTTCCGAAGAAAAGCCAAGAGCGCGTCCCCTCTTCCTCTCCACTATAATTGCGAGTTATAATAAAAGGAAGAAAGAGCAAGAGCACCTCGCCAGACTGCGGTTGCAACTGTCTTATTGAACTCTCAGGCATGTTTATGTGTTATCTTTCTGAAGTTACTTATATACTTACCTATAGGCGAACACTACTACATACACCAGAGTTCCAGGACATAAAATAGCACCACACAACCGTATATGACGGGAGGACACTACTACATACACCGGGGCTGGGACATAAAATAGCATCACACACTTACTAATCTTATACCAAGTCTTAGAAGTGGTATACAATATGTTAGCGACCAACGCTATTCAAGCATAGCTTACGTTCTGCGAGCATAATGCAAGACAGCATCAGCCACGATATACTCAATCATTTCAAGACCATTTATCTTAAAATCAGACAGAGGTATCGAACTTAAATTAATTTTAAATACCTTGGGTATTCTAAGTAGTATATCAAATACCTTGGGTATTTGATATACTACCCAAGGTAATACCAAGGAATACTCAATATTAATTTAAGGTCGATGTCTACGGTCTCTTGAAGCACTGAAAAAAATTAAACACTTATATTAACGCACTAAAAAAGATTTGCATATTTTTTTGCTGCAATTAAGGGACCTTCTTACAGGTTAACTTATAGTTATGAAATTTGGCAATAAGTCACCTACCTACGATTGTACAATCACGGTATAATCATCACTTAGTATGGAACCCTCGGAAGACGAGTTCAACTCGCACTGGACCGGACTTTTTATGTGTAAGCTGGATTTTTCACAGAGTAGATAGATTTAGATAATTCTTTTATAATTGAATAGGATAGGAATACCCAGAGGTGGTCTCGTGATATCCACTATACGCGCTTAATCAGATTAAAGTAGTTTCATTTAATACCTATGTAAAATAAGGACTTGATTTAATACCCTTTGTATTTATATCGAAGATGTGGTGTGCCTTAGAGACATGATACTATTTTTATTAGGTCTTCATATATACGATTAGCGTTTTGTCGTACTGACCACTTTAATAAACGATTTCCCCTCTTCGATAAGGAATTCCCAATTCTAATTTATACAGTTATTTACACATGTATTTGTGTTTCGTTAGCCGTCACCGTTGTGTTTTTTTCTTCTGCTTGCGTCACTCTGTTTACAAAATGGAATACTGGTAATATGGCGTTATTTACGAGTACGAATTCCACCGTGGCACCAGTACTGAGGAAACGGCTCGAAGGGTTAAGTTTTCTTTAACTTCTTGGGGGGGGAAAAAATCAACTTCGACGGGGCAGTGCACACCGCCTTCAAAGATTTTATTGATTCCCGTCCGAATGATATTTTTAGTAAAAGAATCAATGAACTACTTATGAGATGGCAAAAGTGCATAGATAGATAAAAATGGTTCATACTTGGACCAAAAAATAAAGTATATTAAGATAATCGACTGTATATATCTCCATATCAAACACCAATTTTATATTTAACCACCCAATATTGTATGAAAAAAACGTGTAGGTATATTACACAGAGATTTTGGGCATTTCGTGAGGATGTATTAAAATGACTGTAAAAAAGACATATGATACAAGAGTGTGTAAAGAAGAAAGCGCAAAGGATACCTTGTGTCACTTTCCACTACGAACTGTTGGTGGTGCTACTCACTGAACGAATAGAACGTTATATGTAAACTTATGAACGAAAAATTTGATGGTGGCAGACGTAGCAAATGAATATGCTACACCAGTAGCGTCGGACGTTCCTTCATCCTACCCCGCTAAAGACAAAATTAAAAATGCTGTATATTTCGCAATAATCTATTTTATATTTGTTTAATTATTTAGGTATTTATACAAATTTAGTCGAATTTCGATCATATCCAGATATCTATATTTTATAGTTTTACAAATCCATCAAAATGTTAAATAAAAGAACAAAAGCACAAGCGACGTAATCACATCACCAGATATGCCATTATAAATATTGAGCTACAATCTTGGATATATTAGCATAATCTCGTTTGCATTAAAAGCCAGGAACGTAACAAGGGCTCACATAAACTAAAATGAGTTGTGGCCTGGCGCGGTATAAATTATTTATATTTATTGTGAGGCAAAAATATACGTAGATTGCATAATTCACCGGCGCACTCCGACATCGCGTGCGGTAGATACCATCGCTGCGGTCAACGCCACATGCTAGCGCAGTACTGGGCGCTGCACAATGGAGTTTTAGCACGAGCCTGTACATTAACTTTTTATTGTAAGAAGTATCTGTATGAGAGCGGTGTTTAACTTTAGTATAATTTTGTTGTTTTTTTTTAGTAGAGTAGTTTTTACTGTAAGTAGGAAGAGAGAAGCTAATCTTAAAACTATCCGTTTCCCATTGTCCGGCAAATTGTGAAAGTATTGTGTGTTGAATGGCGGAACTCAACGCCGCGCTCTGCCTCGACACCAGAGCGGAGAAAATATAAATATCAAATATTGGAGTGGGAATCGAAGCCACAACCTGTCGCGCACTTTGCCACACCACTGCGCCACACGACTAGCCTTGTCAATAACTAAATTAATTTATACAAATTAAAGCAAGATGTCAAACTTTCACTAAGCTAATGCAGTTATTTCCCACAGATGCAATAGTTTAAATATCAACGTAAATATTCAACCAACACTTTATGAAGGTAATTCGCTCGCGATAAAATAAACTTTATAAGGATACTAAACTGAAATTGCGCTACAGCAAAAGGATTATACTGTTTTGTAGCTAAATATATATTTTCATTTTACATGAAGGAATTTAGTTAATATTATTTTAATCTTATCTTTCAGTTTTATCTTAGCAATGTGGACATTAAAAAGTTACTAAGATAGAGAAGCTACCTCATTGGATTGGTGATTTAAAGAAAACAATAATTTACAGTATATATATGTACTCGTTCTACTATTTCACATTCATATAAATAGAGCATTATGCGAATTAATAATTGAATTTTGCAAACAGTGTGAAAATCGAAAATGACGAAGTAAATGCTAATGTTTTTTTTTATTTTAATTTGCAATGAAAAATATCAGGGTTTGAATTTAAGTATATTTAATATTTCAGTATACTCAATTACAAATTACAAAAGGTAATTAAAAATTTTATATAAAAATTACAATGAAAAACTTCTTTACTTATATCCTGACGTTTTTCTTGCAACTTAAAACTGTAACTAGATAAAATTACCATATAGAAAGAAGCATTAGAAATAACTTTATATTGTTATGCATTAAACCACTGGTTCCCAACCAGTGGTCCGCAGAAGCCTAAATATGGTCCACGAACGATTTTAATTTTATGACTGAGGATGGTGAGGGGAAGTTTATGTTCGATTACCATAGTGAATTTTTATTATACTTACACTCATAGTGGTCCCTGCTACCAAGAATGATATAAAAGTGGTCCTTGATGAAAAAATGTTTGGGAACTCCTGCATTAAACTGATGCAAACCTAAGTAAAAACCGCCGAGTTTGTAATTTAAAAATGTTACTAAATAATGCATTTATACTATAAGCAATTAAAATCTGTTTCCTTTAGTTTACTCTGTATCCCGCATATTGCAGGATAGCGAGAGGGAACCTAGTATTCAGCAACTTCGTTTCCCACTATGCGTCGAATTCTCGAAACATTGCGTATTGAATAGCGGAACTCATCGCTAAGCTTTGCTACGTTACCAGAGTTAGGAAATAAAATAATATATATTTCATTCTCCCGAATGGAATCGAACACACAACCGTCGCGTTTACAGTCGCACCCCTGTGCTACCACGGCCTTAAGCTAATTAATAATTAACCTAAACCTAAACTTCAGATAGATTCTTATAATTTATTTTAGACAAGTATCTAACTTATAAATAATTTTTGAAAGTAAAAAATTAAATTTATTTATAGGTAGTTTATAAGAAATGCGTAAATATAAATCCGGAGTTAAATTGTTTGTATTCTTACCGTAATTGAAGCTATGGCGCAGTGACACAGCGTCGTACGCGTTAAGTGGAAACGGAGTACGGAGTTTGTTGACACTAGATTGTCTCTGCCTATCGTGTTTTGCAAAAAAAAAGAAAAAGAATTGCAACTCAAGCAAAATCATGATAAAATTTTTACTTATTTCTAGATGGACGGCAGTACACATGGTTGTAAGACGGAGCAATGTGCTGGTGGTGTTGCCAGAAACATAGCGGAAGCGCTATGGCGATTACGCAACGGACGGACGCGCCTACTTACTGCTATCGGTGATGACGATGACGGCCATTACTTACAAAATATTGCACAAAATTTAATTTTAGATGGTAGGTTTGAAAAATTCTGAATATGAGGTAATATTTTGTTATATGAAAATTGAGACACGTGTTACGTGTGGTTTAAAAAATATATTAAAATGACTTTAGAATTCACTTAAAAAAAAAAAAAATTAAATAAAAAGTCTCTTTATCCCCTATATTACCAGTTTACATTTCCTCTTGTTTATTACTCTACTTAAAAACTACATATTTAATATAATAGATAAATATTTATATGTAACTTAATTGTCTAGGCTTTGGGTGAACGCCTCCTCCAACTCCTTCCATCGATCCCTGTCCCTCGCCGCTTTCATCCACTGCCCACCTGCTACCTGGGCTACATCATCTGCCCACCTTTTGTAAGGTCTCCCTACGCTTCTTTTCCTGGTGGTCCTTTCCAGGTGGTAACTCTTCGGGTCCATCTATTGTCCGTAAGTCGAGTCACATGCCCGGCCCATTTCCATTTGAGTTTGAGGGCATGCTCAAGAACGTCTGTAAATTTAGTTTTGTGTCTGACTTTGCTGTGGGTTATTTTGTCCCTTTTTTTGACTTCCATGCTTCATGCTTCTTTTTTATAGCCCTTTGAGTTGTAGTTATTTTATTTCTTATTTTGTTTGTGAAAACCCACATTTGGGAGCCATATAGAAGGCATGGCAATAGACAAGTCTCGCTTATGGTTCTTTTCATTTTTGTCTCCCTTGAGTACTTCTTTTAAGGACCAGTATCTTTTCCATGCTATGTTAGGTCTTCTTAAGACCTCCTCTTCATTATTCGTTTTTGAAAAAGACACCTGCTTACCTAGATATATGTAATTTTCGACATATTCAATGTTTCTGCCGTGTACTTTAATTGGTTTCATATAGCTATTACTCATTACCTTAGTTTTGTTTACATTCATCTCCAGCCCCACTTTAGAACTTGTTTCTCTCAGAGTATTTATCATGAATTTTAAATCTTTATTCTTACACCTTTATTGCTCCAGTTAAGCTTCTTGAACACATCATCTAACACTGCTATGAAGAGTTTAGGAGATAACGGATCCCCCTGTCTTACTCCTCTTTCTATTTTGATCTTTTCTCGAGTTTCACTCTACTGTAACTATCTTTATATATGTTTTTGATAATGTTGATATATTTGTGCTCGACTTTGGAAGATTCTAAGGCTTTCTAAAATGTAAATAAATTAGATATCTATTTATGGTCGTAGTTAGAATGTGGTTTATTTATTGATAGTTATTAAATACATTACTTTAAAAATTCTTTTTAAAAAAAATAGAACATATCAGGACAGATACCAGCAGCAGAATCCAGCTTAAAAATTAACATCCCTATCTAACAGTGAACAAAAGCCGGCTGATCATGCTGAAACGTTTAATATGGCAGTCGATAAGAAAAGATTTGTTAAAATGTAACTCTGAAAGTGCAATCGACTAATTCAAATGACCCTGGATGCTAAATATTTTAGATTTTTTTTCTTTTTTTTTTCTTCACGTTGTATTATGCACACAGTAGGGCAAGCAAAGGGAACCTCGTCTTAAAATACTTTGTTCGCCATCTCCCGCTGAATTCTGGAGGTACTGAGTGTTGAGTGGCGGAAGTTAGTCACCGGAGCGAAGAAATGAAAATATTGAATACTTCATTTTCTCGAGAAGAGAATCGAATCCACAACGTCGCGTCGCGTCTACAGTCACACGCTTGTGCCTCTGCGCCACCACTGGTATCATTTATTTAAGCTCTTATTTCAGGTTGCGTAGTAAAAAATTCAAGAACTGCCAAGTACGCCGCTATATTTGATGTGAATGGTGAATGTAAATTAGGCCTCGGAGACATGGCCATTCACGACCACATATCCATTGATCTTGTAAGTTATCGTTAGTTATACTATTAGATCCAATCCATTTCCCCTTCCTGATAGTAAAATACGACGTTATTTTTCTTTTACAAATCGTGGCGCAGTGACACAAGCGTGTTGCACTACTGTTGTGTTCGATTCCCACTTGACAAATTAAATATTTTATATTTTAATTTTTTCGCCTGGAGACCAGTCGTGGCGCAGTGGCACAAAGTGTGACTGTAAAACCGACTGGTTGTG
>DWAO01002039.1:0-16937 GCA_018230605.1 Heliconius congener
GCAAAATCAGGCCATTAAATAAAAAAATAAAAAAAACTCCATACATATTTCAAATAAAATAGCTACCTGTTTTAATAAAGATATCTAAAAAAATATCTTAATATTTATTTATTATTAAATAGAAAAGAGAGAACGAAGAGGAAGAGAGACATATTTATTTGTATATGATAATATTATTATGTATTACCCAAAACTAAAATAAAATTGTAGCTTTCCTTAAATAATAATGTAACATAATTAAAAAAATAGTATTACACAAAACTAGCTGTTTTGAATAAAGCTATTTAAATTAGAAATAATCTTAAAAATGGCCAAAATTTTTATAACCTATTCAACAGATATATTTTTTTAATAAATCGAACCTGCGACCATTGTTTTTATACTAAGGCATTTTTTCATTAACAAAAAATTGTAATTGTGACAAAAGGACGGATATCATTTTTTAATTGCACTTTTAGGAATGTTTTAATTATAAAATATTTTTATATTATATATATTTTATTATATTTTATTTACCTACATATCATTAATATTTACCCAAAGAATAATTATATTTGTATTGCATAATAGTAATTTTTAATGAATTTAACTGATTTTATATCAAATTAAAAATATATAACTAGTAAAAGCAGGAAAAGAAATCGTATATGATAAAAATCGCTTGCACTTAGTTGATTTGAATAACCTTTTTATATTTAAACAAAAAGCGTCACAGATTATAAACCTCCATAAATAAATACAATATTGCGGCTGTTGTTTTTTCCACTTCTTGTATTTTTTAATTACGACAATCTCTATATATGTGTATGTTGAATTCTATGAATGGATGTTTGTTGTCTGGACTCAGATAGCACAAATCCTGAAAATAATAATGTTTTAGTAAACTGGTTCAATTCTTGATCGATGTGTGGTTTCATTATGTAGACTGGTTTGGACGAATATAATCGGCGAGGATACGAATCCTGCTACTTTCAAACATCAATTATTGTTTTTTAATTTATCTATCAACCTGTCCCGTTATCCTCTACATTAAAAAAATATAACAAAATGGATATAATAACACCCTCTGCCTAGGATACACCAAGAAAATAATAATATTGTAGTTTATTAATTTAACCGTTTAACTTTATTATTCAACAGTACGACCAATATTATAGAAATAATATAATGATATATTTTACCTTCTCTATTACTTTTTCAATTTACTCAAAAATTGCACCCTGTAGTGAGTTAACCTACCTTCAAGGGCATAAAACCCGCTCGTATTTTCATCCGTCTATCCATATTGCATTCTAACATTATCTTCGAAGTCCAATGTTCTCCGTTGGGCGTGGGTTTCGCCATTTCTCTATAATGCTGACAGTTCGTTATAGTATCGTGCTTGCATTGTAAATCGCATAAGCGTATCTCTTTTAGTTTGGTTGATCTGTTGAAAAATGAAGAAAATGCAAAATTAAATAGATTTTTTCTTGTAACCAACCGTATTTAAAAAAGTTACTATTATTTCGATATTAAAGCTTTAGTTTATTTTCTAAAACATTTTCGATAAAGAAACTAACCTGAAAACTAAATCCATATGTTTATATCCAATACAATGCGACAAAGGCACGTCGTAAGAGTAATTATGTATGGCCCTAGCGCAAACACGTTCAGTAAAAACCGATGTGTTTGTTATGGATTTACTGGACACGCCTATTGATATTGTGTCGCATTCTGTGGAAGGTAACAAAAATTTTTTTTAATTTAATATGAAAATTATTTCTATATGTTAAAAAAGTCAAAATATTTCTATACATATAGAATAGAATTCAAGTATAAATATTTATATAGATAAGAATGATGAAATAACACTGGTCGATTGATGATGATTTATATTTGTTCCAAATATTACCAAAAAACATAAAATTTATAAAAGTAGGTTGAGCTCAGCGACTGGCGATAAATTTGCAACTAACGATCCGCTCGCGTCGTCACTCGCTTGAACCACACGATTATTTATTAACCAATCTGAATTGGTGTCGTGTTCTGATAGCATTATCATTTTAAAGACTCTTAAATTTCAAAACAAAAAAATTATCCATATAAAACTACTATGAACCGATTCGAATAAAACAAATGTTATCTAAAGTTTTTCCCATATTTCAGACGAATAAATTATTTTCATTTCATTGCTCCATGAGTCTCGTCAATATGTTTCATAAGGAACACTGACGGTCGATTCAGACGGTTTTGACTCTATGTTCCCTCTTTCTACCATGTAGTTACCAACTTACGATCAACTTCCTCTAAAAACTCACCTGTTATTTCATCAGATTGTTCAATCAACATTTCCTCAGAACTCCTCAACAACGCTTCATTAGTTTCTCTTATTTCTGGAACGTTCCTTTTCATTCTACCGCCATAAGTGCTATTTACTTTATTACCATCTAAATAATTAGATTCCGCCATTTCTTCGTGAATTATATTTTTTAATTCCTCTTTCTGTTTAGTTGTATTCTTTTCTGGTATAACTGGTGTTAACGGCACTTTATCTTTGATCTCTTGGCGAAACGTTTCATTGTCTTTGTCAGATTTGGAACCTTCTAAAGGTTCTTGGTTTTCGTAGGTCTGTGGTGGATCGAGGCCGCATGATGACTAAAATTTAAATTTATGTAAAAAATTTATACAAAAACAGCTACAGTAAATTTGAATTAGTATTTAGATTCTCAGATCTTATATACAGATATGTTATGTAGGAATAAATATATCTCACCAGTATGTAAAGCAATAGTTTAGATATGCTTTGCTCAAAATCCTTTAGCAGCGTGAAAGAATGTTAAGACGAATTTAAGAAAATACTTAATAATAAAAAAAATATAAATTGAACTAATGAAAATAATAAAGAAGCATATTCAATCATAATGAAACTTTCAGAATTAATAACTGAATGAAATAGTTAATATACAATATAACAAATAATGTCTTATATTATTAAAAATGTTATCAGAATACCAAAAAGTAATGGCTTCAACTTCCTTATTCTTCAAAGTAACAAGGTATTTGGAACATTTTATACAAGTAAAAGATATTTGGAATTAAAGATTTCAATTACCTGACATTCTCCAAATATGTCCAGCTTATTGTCAGTATTACTTGAAAAAGGACATCCACCTCCAAGAAGTTCTGCCACACGAGACGCTGTGAATTGTTCCATATCTAAAACGAAATTAATAAAATATCTTTAAAAAAGAAAAATTAAAAATTATCTCAGACAATACATTGACCTAAAAAATAATAAAATTGGAGCGAAGTACCTACGGGAAAGTGTGGGCAGTAGCGAGTATTTTAGCTACTAAATTATTTGCTACTCGCCAAAAAATAAATAAATAATAGCATAATGTGAACTAGGTTCATTGTAATTTGATCGAAAAATACCATATTAGGGGAAATATATAAATATATTATAAAGTGGGTAACTTTATCGGTCTACAAATTTGATACTAAACACAACGTTTTGTTTATATTCATGAAAATACGTATATTAGAAATATAATGTAATTTCTAAAAGTTTCTAAAATGAAAAAGTACTTACTCAATATATTTTTTACATAATTCTTTGAAACATGTAAAGTGGTTGACGATGAATGAGATTCAGGTACTGTAGTTGTGTATTCTGGACTTGTTTTGTATGGACCTTTCTCTGAAATAAAAAAAATATAGAGAATAAAAGAAAATGTTGTATTAAAAGTTATGAAATATACAGACTTTCTAATTAGTATATGAACATTTTATAAACGACAATAGAATATGACATTCGGAGTTGTAAATTAATAAATTATGTTCTCCACTTTCTACTTTCTATTGAATTCTAGATATTGTATAATGGGTGACGAAACTCAACGCCGTCATGCCAGAGAGAGGAAAAGAAAATAATGCATTCTACCGAGTGGGAATCGAATTCACAACCATTATTTTAGCAATCAGACACTGTCCCACAGTGACACGATGTCCTAGAACAATATATTTGTAAGATTATGTAAGTATACATATTAAATATGCCATTGTGTATATTACCTTTTGCTGTTTTCTTTGCAGTTGCGTGTTGAGATGCTTTCAAGTTCTGAAAATAAAAATGTATTATATAACCCACATTATTTAGGTATAATACAATTAAAAAGGGTACTTAAACAACGATAATCTCACTAATATTATAAATGTGAAAGTTTTGTGGGGCTGGATGGATGTTTCACAACAAACAAAAAACTAATAAATTGATTTAGAAACCTAACAATAATATAGCTCATAGGCTAATAGGCTACAATTTATGTAAAAATGTATAATTAGATTGTAATATAACAATAAGTTTAAGCGGGCGAAGTCGGGAATGGGTCGTTGGTGCCTTCTATGCATACTTTCTTGCTTTATTTTCGATATTTTTTTTGAGCATTACATACAACGCTTTAGAGGCCTTATGGCAAGTACCAAATAATTTATTCTCCTGAGTGGAGGTCGAATTCAGAACCATCCACCATACAGTCTGTGACGCGATGGTTTATAAAAAGGAAAATATATTAAATTATTCAAAAAAAAACTTAACACGGAAATTGAACCCCTTACCTGTATCTGATTGTGATCTAACACAGCTCTTTGAGGATTACTCCCATATATTTTCCCATATTGCGGGTAAGTTTTCAATTGCATGCGATTTTCTTTCATTGATAATAACTCTTGATGCTCTCTAAAATATAGCGCTGACATAACTACTAAGCTGCAATTGAAAGAATTGCTTATAAGATAGGTTGTAGTGGGTTCTTAATATTAAGGATTACGTCAGCCTTGCTCATCAAAAAGCAGAATAGGCGGAAAGAGGCTTGTGTCAAGAGACTCCGTGCTTCGCCTTACGCACGAATTTATAAGATTGTATATTGAGAGGCGAGGCTCAACAATTTTTCTACCAGAAAGGAGATTTGGGAAAGTTCAAGTAATGCAATTTACAGCAGTTAGTATTATCTTATAAATTAAAAAAAAATATCTTCCAAAATTTATATTAAGTTGGATTAGAGAAAAAAAAGAAAAGCAATAATATAGGTACTTACCAAACAGCCATAATGAAAATCAATATAGTAATTACAATTTGCAAGAATTTGTTCGATATCAATTCACCATTGCCATCACCATATTTATATTTACGTTTACAACAGAAAGAGTCCGTAGAGTCGTCCCTAAAATCATCTTTTAACCATAAACAAGTCTCTTTTTTCTTAGGTACATCACTAAAACTCTCCTCTGGTAATTTCTGTATACTATCCACAGCACTAATATATGTTGGATATTCCTTATCTGTATCTTTTTTACTGTCTTGTTTATTATATCTCACAGAAGTTTTATTATAATTATAATATTTTCCATATTTGGAATAATTTCCGTGGCAATTTTTGCACTGTTTTCGGGTAAATTTTGGGGAGTTGTGACTCAGTTTGTGGCAACATTCGTGTTTCCTGATGCTACGTGCGATATCTCTTATTTGGTCTATTGATATGTTGCCGTCACTGTAGAATGATTTTGATGATGCCGATATGCTTGAGAAGTGAGAATCTGAAATTGTATTTTAAAAAATATTTTCATTTCCCCGCACAGCGGTAAACGAAGCGCTCTACTCGAAATATCTATTTTTCGATCATAATAATATTTTGTGTTTAAGACCTAGGTACAGGATGCTGAGTTTATTTTTACAAAGTTCCAATTAAACATATTTACAATCATCACTTTTTGTCTAATAATCACAACATTTTTTTTTATTGTACTAATTTTGCTTACAATGTCAATATATATATGTTTTTAGTCAATCAAGTAATAAATTAAATAATTAATACCCACCATTACTATTACTAGATCGTGAACTGTCCCGTCGTTGTAAAACGTTAATTTTACACAATTTCTTATTAATCCTTTCCAATTGGTCGATCCGGGATTCTAAGTTTCCTGTCACTTTGCATAACTCCTTCACAGCTCCAAGGTTTTCCATGAAAATACGGTCCTGGGTAGAAATATAATGAAGTTATAATAGGGATGTCTGCTTGCGTATGTGAGAGTTGCGCGTTCATATCACATTTGGAGGAAATTTTGGGTGTTTTTATATCTGCTCTCTTTGTACATATATAAAATTATACATATATAAAATTATACATACATAAAATTGATATATATAATGAAATGTCCTTAAAGTAAAAAATATTGATGAAGAAATATATTATCAACCTGAATTATTAAATACACGAAACATAAGCCATTATGTGACGTCATACGGTTTACGGAATTATTAAAATGTAAAATTCTCAAATATTCTTACAGCACTTATCTATTAAATAAGAATGTTGTATTATATAGTAGTTATATAGTAGTTTATTAGGAGATTGAAACCTAATTGAAACATTTCAAAATTGGGTGTTTGTCATACCTTATTTACAACAAGAAACTTGGGTATTCCATCTCCATTAGGTAACATCACGTCGCCCGCCTCCTTCACAGCGTCTGGTAACACTCTCCTCACCTCCTGCGCTAGCACGCCGGTGTCGTTCAACGCGTTCGTGGTGCCGAGTAAGCCAGAGTGCTGGGCAAATGACGGGTCGTAGGTGAATCTATGAGGTAAAAGATATTTTATAGTTTTATTGAAAGAAAATAACAGCACAAAAAGTCGGAGAAACGTACTGTAAAGCATTCAATTTCATATTAATATTGTTTTCGGCGCAAAGCAGGCAGATGAATACGAGTGTTATAGCACTCAGTTTGTTTGCATTTTTTTAGAGACATTTGCGTGTTGAGTGGTGGAAATCAACGCTACGCTTTCTCTTGTTACCAGAGCAAGGAAATGAAAATATTAAAAACAAAACATTCCCAGAGTGGAAATTGAACCCACAACTATTGAGTTTATTATTTATTTTATTTATTTATACTGAGTTTAATAAGGTTAGCCGGTAAATGATGGATGAAAAGTTCATAAATAAAATAAATCCCATATCTATTTACAAATAATATTTATAATTAAGACAAAAAAATAACTCACTTAACAACACGAATACTCTGCACGTTCTTCAACTGCTGCGCTGTGTCCAATTCTTCTATATTATGCTTAGCTCTCGCATCTGACGGGTGTACTATGTGTCCCATTACTTTGAGATTGCCTGTTAAAGGATTTTTATATTATTTAAAAAGGATAAAAGTATATTTTTAGAAGAGTATGCGAGTAAACATATTATATAGCCATATTATACAAAATCAAAAAAACAAGCAAGTAAAGATTATGTATCTAAGACTACACATTACATACACAAAACACACACAATACAACACAATAAACACACACAAAACATTATCTTACCATTAATAACACAAGATTCGTCAGGTCTATCTGTATTTATGCCCACCCTGCCGTTGAAATGCACACTGTTTTCAGATACGCCACGCTGCCACCAGTTTTCTGAGCAATCCGATTCGAATTGTCCAGGGTTTGATGCCTGGTGAAGATAAAATGCTTAAGAATCTAAAATTTATTAATCTACAAAATTTGTCGGCCGTTTTTTTTGATTTGATCATTTAATTATTACACCTGTGACTATACAACCTAAGGTTTGAATTTCAATTTGAGTCAACATTAGAAGTTATAATAAAAATAAGAAGCATTTTGAATACCAATCTTCAACTTATAACGTTATGGAATCAAAAAATTGTAACTCCAAACGAAGTTAATTTATATGACTGACTGGTTTACTGAGTCTTTCACTGACTATGCTTAGTTTAAGTAGCAGAAAGAAAAATAAACAATTATATATAATTAGTTTATAAACTATGCATTAGAAAAAGTTAACGAAAAGTACGAACCACGTGTTCAATGTCCATAAGTATTAAAAAAACAAAAAGGTATGATAGATTATTAAGTTAATTTGTCATGACTGCTGGATTGAGTGACTGACTCACTCACTTACCCTAACAATAATCCTATCACTGGCATGTGCCGCCACCATGTGGTCAGCATGTGTAGTGTGGGCTCTCAGACCCACTACCAGCTGAAAGTGCCTCTGGTCGGGGTTGGGGCGACCCTTCTTCCTCATGTTGTTGTTCGTTGTTTCCGCAAAGTGGAGTCTTCCTACTGTTATTTTGGCGCCTTCTCGACGTACTTCTATGCTGTAGGGGAAATTTAGATTAGATAAAGTCAGAGCTATTTATGGTAGTATATTATTCCTTGATATTCACCATGGACGGATGATTCTTCTAGAGTAATATCAAGAAATAGTGTGTGTAATACTAGTGTGTGCTATACGAATCAGTAGTTCCAGAGACTAGCGCATTCAATGAAACAACTCTTCAGCTTTAAAATATATCTCCTTGAGAAGGCATAGTTTGATTTCAATTAATCTATGTTATTATAATAATATTAGAGGACGGGCTTTTAACTGTTGTAAGATGGTGTACAAAAGATGTTATTTTCAAAGGGGCACGATGTAAAGTCTAGGATCTCCAGTTACAAATGGTAAAATCAATGATCCAATGTGATCGAAATTCATAATAATTACTAATCAGAAATTTACAAATCATATAATTAGAGAAACACTTACGGCACAGGATGAAACGGTTTCTTGGTTCTGTCTGACTGACTTTGCTCAATTCTCACTTCCTGACTTGGATCTTCTGCCTGAAATTTGCACATTTAAATGTACATTCAAATGTAATAGATGGTAGTGTGTATCACATTATATCACATACCTACTGGATGTATGGAGGGCAAATATAAAAATAAATTTTAGGACTATTATTTTTTTATATTTTTTATCCGTTACACAAAAGGCTTTCATGATCATCTAAAGCTAAAAAAATACTTAAAAATAAACATACCTTAACTCCATAAAAATGTAGACAGAAACTATTAATCTTCTTAAACCCCTCATTGGTCTTCACATAATGTGCATCACCTTGTATTTGTATTTGACACGTCACTTGGAAATGGTTTTTCTTTTGACATACAAAAGCTTCGTCAATTTGCGAGAAATTGAAGCCTTTGTCTGCGCCCACTAGGTAGGATGGTGTTGGTCTAAAATATAATTACTTTAAATATTTTGGTCTAAGTAATTATTGCTGTTTATTATTTATGCTTATTTATTTATATTTACAAAATAAAAAAAGAACTTTTATAATCGGTAACTAAATAAATTATAAATCGGCCAAGGGCTATACGGATCGTCATTAACATTAAAAGGGTTTTCTCAAAAGGGGATCTTGAAATAAAAATCATGAATAAGATACTGTCGTTTGTAGCACAATTTTTTAAAGTTGTAAAATTATAGCCATATGCATAGATTTCCCACAAAGTTTTGTCCCCTTCCTTTAAGAATTTTAGTAAATCTTCCCCTAATGAAAATGGGGAACTTAGTGTCTTCACACTAGGTTCCCTCCGCCTACCCTGCTTGTGCTCCCTTACACTCCTCAATGACTTGTACAGTATGACAGTAATGAGATTACAATAATTTCAGTGTTCTTGTACGTACCGAATTTCAAGGTTATATTGGCGCAATATTTTGGCGTTGTTTGTCAGTAACAAAATAATTTTGTGTATATCTAATAATACTTACATTAGCTTTAAATTACTATCATACAACGAATGCCAAGTATTTTGCTGAAAGTGTGAAAATCTGATACACTGCAGAGGAGCGTCGTCACCCGCCTCCGAACCGTCCACTGAGGGTGGTGGGCGCACTACTACACTTTCTGGTGATAAAGCCGCTAGAAATTAAAATATTTTGGTTAGGATTTAATTTATGTAATGTTTTTAGTTCGTTCGTCTTTTCTTTATAGCTTTGGGCTTTTTTTGACTGTCAAGTAAGAAAGAACAGGGTTTAAATTCATATATAATTAACATTTGTGTAATAATATTCCATAATATAATATTCTTGAATAAAAAAATATTTTAATTAGTCTTTTCTTATTGATTTAAACTATAATAATATAATAATTGTATTATGTAGGTAAAATACCAAGTGTCTATTGAGACACTTGGTATTTTAAAAAAATAATTTTACCTGGCTCACATTTCACTTGAGAATTGATATCCTGTGAATGTTTCCTCTTCTTACTACTGGGCTCCTGTAGATTTGTGTACACTGGTGTCAAAGTTTCATGTCCTAGGGCTACCAATTGGGGGTTTATCATCCCTTGCTCTAATTCCGGCAAATCTATCCTCATTTGATTATATCGATTTTGATAAGAAATCGGATCAGATAAGCCCAAATCATGGCGAACTGATCTTAATCCTAATTCTACAATACTAGGATCTTGTGGTAATACTACTACATCATTGAGATTACTTCTCAAGACTTCATGGTTTATGTTATCTGCTTTCAACTCTTCGTAGATATAGTCACCATTTTGTTGTAGTAGTTCATGTGATGTGATATGGTCCGGGACTAACATGTAATCAGTTCCTAATACAGTTTGTGATACAGCAATTGTGTGGGAGACTTGAGTGTCTGGACTATATGGGTTTTCCGAGCCCGAATCTGGTGGACTTTCTGGTAATTGGTGACCCCTGGATAAAAATATTATTTTCAAATTTATATCTTATTGATATAATTGCTTATCTTTAAGCTATTAAATATTCGATTACATTATGAACACATATGTTGCTTTTTAAATCAATACAAGCTTTTGCTTAATTTCCTAAATCATAAACCCAAATTTAAGCTATCTTACTTACCCAATACAGCGTGCGTCGATGGGTTGTGGTGGATAGCATCCATCACCGACAGAGGCCATGCACGCCTCCAACTCGTCTATAAGTCCCGGACCTGTAACAATGCAATGTTAATGTTAATAAAATGTGACGGAACTCAACGCCGGAAAGAAGTAAATTAATTTTAAAATAATTATGCCTCTGAGCAAGGATCAAACAACGATGTTTACAGTCAAATCCTGCTTTCTATTCTTATAAATATTATTGGTTACTACTTCTTATAAATATTATTTGTTACAAATTTTCTTTAACCTATTCTATTATTTATTTATTGATATAAAGCATGGATAGAAGAATATTGTTATTTTCAAGAGAATACTATGTAAAAGGAATCCGTACGAAAAAACACGCAACGTGGTAATTAAAAAGTAATAAATAATTGGTTTTCGTGTTCACGACGTTTTCTAATACCAATTAAACATTTTTATAGAAAATTTTCATACATTTAGATACCATAGTGGTTTAGTAGTTAAGCAACTAATTGTGAACGTTTCGGTGGATGAATTTGATTCCTATTCGAGTTAGTATTTATTTAAATCACATTGTATCACGCACACAGCGGGCAGAGGGAACTTAGTCTTAAGACAGTCTGTTTCCCAATTTCCGCCGAATTCTGGAGGCATTGCGTGTTGAGAGGTGGAACTCAACGCCGCGCTTTGACTTGACACCAGAGCGAAGAAATGAAATTATTAAATATTGTATGTTCTCGAGTGGGAATCGAACCCACAAGTAACACTACCCACTAGTAACAGTGTGCCCCTGCACTGTGACTGACCTCAACTAAGTTCTACTTGCCTCAGTAAGTTACTACTATTAATATTCGTAATTAATTAATTAATTGATTAATTATTATTTGTATAATTATTTATTAATTAATTGATTAATTATTGATTGTTTAATTATAAATTGATTAATTAATCTATTTTATTTTGAATATATTGCGGTGTTCAGTTGCGTCGTCTAGAAAGTATGCGCTTAAATTATAGATGGATTGGACTGAATAGCAGTAACTTAAATAACTAGGCCTATCATAAAAAATGTCAAAATTACATTCAGATATAAAAAAACACACACACATACACACACACACACACACACATATTACTTACCTAATATAATTGAATGAAACAACCGAACCAAAATCAACAATTTCTCTAATACACTACAAAACAATAAAAAAAAGACAAACAAACACACAAACAAACTAAAAAAAACAACTAAACGATTAACTAATATTATATAATTTAACTAGTAATGTTTTATAATAGTATAACAAAAATAATATTTAATGGTGCGTTCACGCGCGCCGCACCGATAGTGAACGTTAGAAACTGCAGTTACAATTGTTACGTGTAATTGCGTCACATACTTTCAGAAGGAAAATGTTGCGGGTGAAATATGAAAATTGGTGTTATAGGTAAAAATTCAGTTTCAGCTTTACTCTTTTCTTCACGTCAGGAGGGAACGTAGTGGTAAGACACTCCGACTCCCACGCGCCGCCTAGTTTTCGAGATGTTGCGTGTTTAGTGGCGGACCTCAATGCGTCGCTTTGTCTTTTTTGTAGAGGGAAAAAAACTAATCCCATCGAGTGGGAATCCAATCTACAATCGCCGCGTTTATAGTTAGACGCACTACAACGGTTGTAGTAAATAATTAATTAAAAAAAACCTATAAAATATAGATGACAAATTCTTATGAATTAAATCATAAAAAAATATTTAAAATTTCAAAATAGTAAATAGTATTAAGATTCTCCTTTCCTCACGTACCGAATAATTTTCAAGACATTCTGGATTGACTGGCGGAACTCAATCCTGTACCTTGTCTTATTAATTATAACCAAAAAAAATTCAATTATTTAATTTAAATATAACAAAATGGGCAATACACTAAAGACGCAAATTCCATATAAAACTATAGCATTAATAACTGAAGTATGCAAGAGAAAGGCAGGTGAACGCCTGAAGATGCAACATCAGATCAAGTAATACTGAAAGAACTTGTACTTAGATAATTTTATAATTTTTACATAACGTTATCGTGACGTGGTGGTTGTAGGTTCGATTTGCAACGGTATGTTTATATTTAAAATATTATTGTTGATTTCGGGCGTTTCGTGTAAACGCGACGGTAGTGAGTGCGATTACCACTTGAAAAACAAAACTTTTCCAGTTTAAAGAAAGAGTGACAGCGAAAGTGGAGGACGGTAAGCGTTTACACTACATTTTCTTTGCCTTCTCTGCTATATGCAGACTAAAGCCTGTATGTAGCTGAATGGAAAAAAGATAGTATATTTTTGTTTAGTTACTGGCTATTTAATTTGTAGTGTTAGGTGTGGTAACTTAGAAATGTCTTGACTACATTTTTTAGAAAAAGATAATAACTAAAACTATGGAGGTTGCCGTCGGTCGTCAAATACGTCGTTTGATAGTTCGATGCCCACTTGGATGAATTTCTCGTTTTGATTTTCTCGTTTTGATAGAAAGAATTAATGCACAGTTGAACTCCATTATTTTGAAAATTGGGTAAAAATCCAATGGGTTACCTCCCTCCCTCCCTGTTTGCGGGATACATCGTTAAGCTAAAATATATAGCTTTCTTTCATGCAATATAACGTGTTTAACACATGTACGAGATTTTTATGAACATAATATTAATCTTTTCAATATATCTATACATATTAAAGTTCGTGCAGGAAAAGGATTTTTTGTGTGTTAACAATATGAGAAAAAATACGCATCTGACATTTCTTTCAAGACAGCGGTTGTTTATTAATTGTATGATAATATGTTTTTTTTACATGCTTTTATTAGACCGACTTGTAAATATGTTATCTTGTAACTATCTAATGAACTCTTCTAAGAAACTTTAGACTTGTAACAATTGTATGTAGAAACTTAATCTCTCTCTCTCTTAATAACTCTCGGCGGCCTTAGTATTCAGATACTAAGGCCGGCGAGACGCATATCGGGACTGCTGCGGGCTACTCTAGTTTATCTAACCTTAAGATTATCAATACGATCATTCCTTCAGATGAGCATCGAATCCTCGAATACTGCGGTTATTTACATTTCCTAAAGACGCTATAATCAATCATTTAACCGCCGCTGTGTCGCAGCGGCACAGCGATGATTGATGCGATGATGGTCAAGCCCGGGGTTGAGCTCCGTCACTCAAAGCAGAATGTTTCGGATGGCAAATGGGGAACGGAGTGTCTTAACACGAGTTACCCTTTGCCTACCGTGCTAAGTGCAAGATACAGCGTGAAGCTATAATAAATAATTTAAATAAAAGCATTTAAATACTACAATTATATATAATAATATTTACGAATGCTATTCTTAAATACAGTTTCGGGGGCAGATGTATTTTCACGCATCAGTAGTTAAGGGTTGTTTCACACGAGCTTGATCACGAATTAGCGATATGGGGCTATTAAAATGGGGTGTATAATGTGTTTGCCCAGTCAACCGCGTGATTTGTTGACAGGGTAAACGATGGGTAATATATTTAACTACAGGTCACCTGTAGGTAACGTATTAACCTAGAGCTTAAATTTGATGGTTCGTGGTGGCGGATGATGATAAAGTAAAACACGATTAATTGTAAAATACAAAAGATAAAATATTAATTAGTACGTAGCGTCTATGATCAGCGTCGTAAACGCGACAGTTATGGGTTCGATTCGCACTCAAGAGGAATGAATTCTTTTTATGGCAACAAGATCAGGCGCGGCGTTGAGTTCCGCCACTCTACTCGCAATGTCTCGAAGATTAAAAGGAAAATGGTAACAGAATGATTTAGCACTAGGTCCCCTCAGCCTACCTCGCTGTGTGCGGGATACAGCGTGACGCTAAAAAAATAAATAAGAAGAAATTCCAAAATAATAAGATATATCCTGTAAGTAGCCAAGCATCTTGTGGTGCATCGTCTTATTAAAATTATTCATTATAGTACGTACATAATAGACACGCGATATTCAATTATATACATACAATAAAGATAATTATGATTCTTCGAGTGCATACGAGCATATGTATGGGAGTACAGACCACTGTGTGGAATTTTTCTACGATATAAACAAATGTGAACTAGTTCTACTTCTAGAGAATTTATTTTATTGTCAATTTTGTTCGTAAAAGAACCTAATTAATAATACCGGCGAGGTTTACAGTAAAACTTGGTCAAGTGCGAGTCGGACTCGCCCATCTCTGGGCGTTCCTACCAATTTCAAGATTAGTAGCCCAAAAAGAAGTACAATTTATAAATATTTACAAATTTAAGTTTGCGAGCGTATGCACTCATTTTGTATGGAACGAACTATTATAATTATAGGCTTGTAATAGTTTTTGTCTGTAATATAAATATAACTAAGGTCCTGTAAGCTCTCACACGAAATTTGGCAAGAGCCAAATTTCGTGCATAGGAGCTCAACTATTGGTATAAGTTTGTAATATATTTTTTTTATGAAATATTTATAAACTTTCACTTTTCGGATTCTTTCTTTAATTTATATTGTAAGTTCTCACTTCGTGCCAAGTTTCATAACTGTAGGTCCACGGAAAATACCCTATAGGTTTTGATTACGCACTTCTTACAAAATGTAAGTCAAAACTATGCATCATATCTTTTGATTGCGTTGACTTAGCGCGTGCGTTGACATTTTTTTTTGTTCTAACCATGAATGTTTCATATTAATTTTAGCCTGATAGCTGTACGCTATTCAAAAAAAATAGTCTTGACAGACGGATAACCAAGTGATCCTATAAGAGTTTTGTCTTTTTTTCATTGGAGGTATGAAACCGACAGCCTCCCGCTTTTTCCCGCTTTGCCAGGTAGTCAGAAGAAATCAATTGATAAGATATCACTTTCCGTAAAATTTTCGAGTATTTTTTTTTTTTTAGCTTTACACTGAATCTCGCAGATAGCAGGGCAGGCAAAGAGGACCTGGGAACATAGCATTAAAATACTGCGTTCCCATTAAAATTTTTCCTTTCTCCATTTTTCTCCGAATTCTGGAGACATTGCGGGTTGAATGATGGAACTCGACGCTGGGGAATTAAAATATTAAATATTTCATTTCGACGAGTGGCAATCGAACCCACACCCTGTCTGTCGCCCTTACCAACGCACGCTTATGTACCACTATCATATTCCCCTTCTATATTAAGGGAAAAACATCAAGATCTTAACAATATTACATTTCTTTTTACCTTTTCTAAGGCCAAAAATAACATTAAATTATGACGATATTGGACATATTCGCAAAAACCATAACGGCCATGAAAAAACTACTAAAATACTAATTAATCATGTTTATATTGGGAATTTATTTTAGGCAATCAGCGACAAAGTAGCCTAATTTATTTGATAATTTAAATAGATTTTTTTTAACACGCTTTTATTAGGTCGAGATGTAACAAACTGTTATAAAATTTAAGAATCTGAATTTTAACCACTTGTAATATAATTCATAAAACATAACAGTTATACGTAGCTTATGCAACAACGCAATATTATGGTATCAACGAGCTGGTGTGATGATGGAGCTAGGACCTGAATAATGGAACTCTTCAGAGGTTACCAGAAAATCATTCAAGTTTAGGCTGATATAATTTTTAGCCCTAAGTGCATTTTATATAGCATGTTTTTTAGTTTTTTTTACTTGTGTTGCCTCTTTTTTTTTAATATTCTCATATACTTTTTTAACATTTATGAGGTCCACCAAGACAAAAGGACATTCACGGTTTTAACACTTGTCTGTTCTCCTCTTTCCATTTAACATTTTACATTATCCTACTAAGAACTGTAAATTTAACGCATAATAATAAGTCATCTTATTGAAGAACCTAGCATTCTAGCTATTTTATATAACATAGAACCATATGAAAAAATGTTAACAAAAAAAATATAGCTTCACGCTTTATATTTAGCGGAGTAGAACGAAGTGCCGAACGCTGTAATCTCTGTATATCTCTTTCGCCTCGTCCACACACTATCATTAACCTTTTTTTTATATATGCTCTCGTAGGGTCCGCTTCGGGTCATCTTGAAAGTAAACCAATGTCATTTAAAAACATCGTTAACAATTTTAAGTATTTTTTTAGTAGAGTGGCAAGCGTGGCCCGCTCGCGGCTTCGCCCGCTGAAACTACATGATTATTGATTTAATAAACAGA
>DWAO01002040.1:0-16936 GCA_018230605.1 Heliconius congener
AATATTTCATCTCCTCGAGTGGGGATCGATCCCACAACCAGTCGGTTTTACAGTCACACCTCGTGCCGCTGCGCCATGACTGGCCTCAATACTTATATATGAATATATTCAATATATAATTTATTTTATTACAATTATCTAGAAAAATCTTTTTAGTGTTCTCTAGAAGGTGAATCCTTATAGGTGTTGTTTTAAGTAATTTTCTAGAAGTCTTACAATATTTTGCCAATTTATATGTTATTATTGATCCCACATTTACCATACATATATATGGGTAGAACGTTTTGCCTCGACACCAAAGCGAAGAAATGAAAATTTGAAATATTTCGTTTCTTCGAACGGGAATCGAACCCACAACCTATCACGTTTACCATCACATGTTTGAGCCCCTCTGCGCTATGACTGGTTGTTTAGAAACAATCATTTCATATAAAACCCTGAGGTCCTGGTTCGTGCGGACCTCACGCCACTAAAGATGTAATAAGTATTTATGCGCTACTAGCTAAAGCTTAGATAAAAGATATAACCGATCATCACCTTTACATGTTTCGCTCCTACATGTACCGCGGGTAAATTTAATTTTAGCACATTAAGGCTTATAGTTTGTTCAATTAGGAATACAATGTTAAAATTGTTACTACAGTGGGAGAGGACACTAATGCGTTCTTCCAAGTGAGAATCAAACCTACAACCATCGCATTTGAAGTCCTACCGTGCGCAATGGCTTCAACGTTATTCGGAATATTTTAGGTCTCACACGAGGCGCTTGTTTTAATATTACAGGGATACAAAATTCGGATGCAGTTTTCTCGCTTTCGAAGTGCTGTATTGCAAAATTCAATAGCACTTCTATCTCTGCGTCAATTGAAAATGCAGGCGTAAATACTTTATACTGTGTAACTTCTACGTTGGAAGGTTGAAACAGTCTGCTTACAATATAAAAGCTATGTTTATGTATTTTTAGCTTCACACTTGACAGAGTAATCACAAGGAACCTAGATACCTGATATTTAGGCACTCTGCTCCCATTAAGACTCTTCCGTTCCCATCTTTCCACCGAATTCTGGAAGCATTGCATGTTAAGTACCGTAACTCAACTCCATGGTTTGCCTTGCAAACTAAAAGGAGGAAATGAAAATATTAAATTTATAATTTTCTCGAGTCAACCCACAATCTGTCGTGTTTACAGTCGCACGTTTATACCCTAGCGCCACAAGTGGCCCCGTTATGCTTATGTTGTACTTGAAATTTATATATGTGACATTCAGTGATTTTTTTTTCTTTACATACAATAAGGTTATACGTATTTTATATACTGTAATTATTATTTTTCATATGAGAATAGAATATAAAGCTAAACCTGTAATCAGTTCTGTATTATGGCAGGCACAATAACGATTATTTTTTAGAAGTATTTCACGATATTTGTTTTTTATAAATTTTGACATAGAAAAAATATTTGTACAGATAAGACTGAGGTATTAAGAAAAGAAAGCCTAAAACATCATACCAGATCCATTCACATGTAATCCAATCACATGCCTCAATCACTGATGGATTTTGGAGTTCACGCCATTCAAGTTCACAATTGAACATTGACGAGGATGAATCAATTGGATATTTTCACAATTCACACCATTTTATTCGGACTTTTTCATAAAAAATGTCGCTAATAAAATACTCTGGTTTTTTTTTCAGATTCAAAACTTAACCTTGACAGCGAGTTAAGACCCTCCGTTATCATTAAGACACATTCGTTACCCGATTTTCACCGTATTCTGAAGGCATTACCTTGTGAGAGGCGGTGAATTTCGCCTCTCAACATGCTACACTTTGCCTCAACACAAGAGTGAAGAAATGATAATATTAATTTTTTTTTTCTTTGAGGGAATCGAATCAACAACTGGTCGTGTTTAAAGTCACGCGTTTGTGCCTCTGCACCAAGACTTTGTGACACAGCTCTTTCAGGTGATGCCTTGGAAACTGATCTTTGAAAGTAATATATTATATTTCTTAATATTTGTTCTATTTCATCTTTCACAAAAGATGGTACCATCTCGTATTTGGTAGTTTCAATTCAAATTATGTAGTTACTCGTAAATTTACAATATTTATGGCAGATTTGAAAATCATTTATATGTCAATAGAAATCGCGTTGTATAAAGTGGCTGTTGATCTATTATACAAATTTGAGTATTCATGTTATTAGCAAGTTTAGGCCTCGTCCCTTATAGCAGAAGTAGGCATGAAAAGTTATAATATTCAATTAGCTAGCCAGAGAGAATCAAGCGTCAAACGCTATATACCTCTCTCGGCTCGTCGACGAATACTCGGGAGGTACTTATATTTTTACATGACCTCAACAGTCAACCAACTGTCTCGTCTCTGTCTCCCTTGTCACTCCCTCTTTCTGTGACACCCTTGCCAGCACAAACTATATTGTTTATATCTCCATTGCGGATTTGGTTAGCTATTCTGTTAGCTATTCTTTCCCAAGAAGAACTTATTTTGTAATACTCACGTTTCGATGCAGTATATATTTTCATTTTGTATTCTGTGCTTTCTCAATTTCTTTCAAATACTAGCTAGGCCTTTGCTTAATTCGTATTCATTTTTATTGTTTAATTTGATTTTACATTTTGTATTTATAAAATTATGAATGACATGGAAATGCACACAGTCAAAACTACTGAGCTTACAACGCCAAAATTTGGTATATATAAGCTTTTTAAGGGGAGCACTTAGAGAAGATTTATCGAAATTCCTGCGAAGAGCAAAAAGGAGAATTTATGATTTGTACTCTAAGCAAAAATGTTATGGGCTACAGATCGATTCCATATAAAAAAGTAACCGTGCCGCAACTTGAACTCACGACGGATCGAACTTATCCCATCCAAGTTAAATAGTTAATTAGAGTACTGCATAGTTGGTTAGCGAGGTTTAAGCTTAAGCTTGCATTTGTGTGAGAGTCTCTAAAAGTATGCAATAAAAAATCTTTAAAAAATATAGTTTATTATAAGAGATTAAAACAAATATAAAATAAAAAATAATAAATTGCCAACTCTTTTACACTTGATATTATATCCTCTTAATTTAGACTCTTATCATACATATGTGTCGTTGTTTTTTTTTTTTTCATGAAAAGCCAAGGCAAACGATAGTAAGAAATCACCGCCTGCAACGACCCCGAGCAACACTAGAAGAGCTACAGGTGCGTTGCCGGTCTTAAAGTTGGAGATAGACGCGCTGTTTGAAGGTACCCATGTGTCATATCGACCTGCCGAACACTGCCGAAACACTGCCGCAGGTAGGCCATTCCACTGTTCAGTGGTTTATTAAAAAAATAATTCTTATATCACCAAGAACCTCTGTTCTTTGCTTTGTTAACGATTTTCCAGTCTTGTATAGAAATATTGTCAACATTATTGAAATTGAAGACAAAATTAAAATATTAGGAATTCAATAAGAATCAAGTGCGCTGTCATCATTGGAAGATGACGTTATACCTATAATGTATATAAACACCCGCATTAATACAGAGTTCAGTTTAGACCACGCGGATTGTATATTCCTAGATTTTACAAAGTTTTGGTATGCAATTTTAGCTAAAAAATTGATCAAAGCCATCGAGGTGAAAAAGCAAAACAGCGTCTTACTGTAAACTGTTCAGTCTCCAGTGGAAGGAATGAACTATCTTTCCCCTTCATGTAAGATTAGTCAAGTTTTAACACTATAAGTAAACTTTTGACACTAGATTTTCTTTGCTACCCTTTATTCATCAATATATCAAGTATGGTATATCTTCATATAATCAGCAAGATAGGCAGAGGGAATCTAGTCTTGAAACACTCCGTTCTCCACTTTTCGCCGACCTTTTCGAGGCAGTGCGCGTTGAGTGGCGGAACTCAACGTCGGGCTATTTGGCCTCAGTGCCAGTCTGAAGAAATTAAAATATTGAAAATATCAATTCATTTCTTCGAGTGGAGATCAAAATTATATTCTACAATAATAAGTACTAGTAATATATAACTTCCACTTGCTTAACTTCGTCGACAGCACCATACTATGAATATTAAATCCATTTTCCTATCATAAAACTATCACGTCTGACTCTCCTATACATGTCTCAGAGTTTCCTTGCAGGGACTATTAATCATAGCTAATTGCCCCATCGCTTAACAGATGGCTTCCCTTAGTAATTGCAATACAAATTATATGAAATGCTGTTTGTTCAAAATTATTTTAGGTATAAATGTTATATACTATTATCGTTATTTTAAAATTTATAATTATATTTATAAAGAAACCTGTTTTTCGTTTTTTTTTCCAAATAGCATGTTAGGTAGAACGAATCTAGTGTTAGTCTACACTGTATCTTATTAGCAGAACGTGAAAACGAAAACAGTTCATTCCTTGAGCTAGAATCGAATACTCTATTTATCTATGTTTATTATTTTGAGTATATATAAAGTATTTGTTTCATCGTTCTTGCGGAATACATAAAAATAATGTACTAAAAAATTTTAAACTAAAGACATTAATTTTTTATATATTTTTATTTTCATCACCCCTTTACTTCGATGTATAAAGGTTTTTCTTTTATAAAATTATTTAAAAAATAAGTCTTATATGGTTGGCTTTAAAAACAATACACTATAATAAATGTGTTGTCTAACATCTTCGATTGCTTAACATCTACCTTATAAGGAAGACGTGAGATCATCCGTTCTTTTCCGTTCGAGGCATGTGACGTTCCATTAGTTTATAACTCCGAAGTACGAGTGAAGTCACTATAGTGTTTTAATACAAAACTGTAGTTTCTATACACCTTGATTGTTGTGTGGGTTCGATTTCTACTCGGAGGAATGAACTATTAAACATTTTTATCATAGCCCTAACTGACGAAAAATACAAGACACACGTACAAACAAACCATACAAACAACGTATATATATATATAAATAGAAGTTGATAAGCAAAGTTCTTTGTGTAAACCAGTTGAAAGGATGATAGATTGATGTGTAAACGTGTGAAGACCCATTAGCGTTGGTTCAAGTGAATACTATTTTTAAAGAGCAGTCTTTATCATGTCTTAGGCAAGTCTTTAAGATGTTTTACGGTAACGTTTATATTTAATTATGTTTGTTGCTTTTAGAAATGTGATTATTGTGAGCAGTTCTGTTTTTAGACATCATTTGTTTTTTTTTAATATTTAATAGCTTCACGCTATTTCTCGCATAAGGCAAAGTACCCGTTTATATCATTTCCTCGTTACCAGACACAGGAAATTAAAATATTATATATTTCAATTTCTCGAATGGGAATCGAATCTATAACTTGTCGCGTTTATAGTCGCAGTCGCTTGTGCATTCCTTTCCTTTAAATAAACAAATCAAATACCATTAGTTATTATAACAAAATATAGCATTAATCTCGTGACTACATTACTTACTATGTTTAATCGTTTTATCAGTTTGTTTGTGATAACGAAATTGACATTTTAGTGCAGTGTTAAAGTTAGTACCTTCGTACAATTCAAATTTAACTAATTATTTTACAGTATATATTAATTTTATAATAAGCATAGTTTTTTTTTCATATTTTATTAATATTCCAGCTTCTCATTATTTGTATCTAGGGAAAATTTAATATCAAAACTATTGTTCTAAAACTTACGCCTTAACTCTACTCTTTGAACGCTGAAATGAACGCTGCAAGTTATATTTACCATAAAGGCAAAATGAAAATAAATCATTATCCTGAGAGTGAAAATTGAAACCATAATAAAATATAAGCGGAAGCGGAAGTCTCTTAAAACTAGATACTTCTTAAAACAGAGGGCACCTGCGAAGGTTCCCTCTGTGCGGAAATCATGGCATTTACAGTAAAACGCGCCGTAGGCCATAGTATCATATAAATATCTCACATGAGAAGTTATGATCAAGTTAATTTAGATATAAGATGTAACATTATATTAAAATAACGGACATGTACCCACCCCCAAGTAAATTATGATCTAAAATCTTATGATCTAAAAATTTAAATAAATCTAAAAAAAATACCACAGTTTATACGTTATCAATAACAAATATATATATTTCTTTCTTCAATTTTTTGCCGATCTAATGTATTAGACGCAAAAGTAAGGTTTTATATAGCCTTATATTTTAATAGCATCGTAAAGGCTTGGTGGATTTCTCATACTGTGTTTTACAGCCTGGTCTCGACAAATTTGATATTCTCGAAGAAATAAATGTAGTAACGGAATATTATACTTAGTCTGGTTTGTTCCTATGTGCATATATACATATATACGTGGGTATGGATCAATCTTATCTTTTTAACCATTAGCTTTGACTATTTAAACTAATTCAGTGGTTACCTTTTAGAAAATGTATAGATAGATGATCAGAATTAATGTAGGTGAAATTCAAAATATGTTTAAATAATATTAAATACTATGAAAATACTTTTAAAAAAATCACCGTGGCTATCGTCACCAAGTGGCACAGAATCAAACCGAAGGTACAATGGTTGCGAGTTACACCCCCGCTCGGGGTAATGATTTTTTTTTATTTGATCTGGTAGACAATGGGCAGATCATGATAGAGTTCTATTACTTAATAAGAAATTAAGGAATTTGTGAAGTGAGTAGAGAATGGAGTGCCTTGACACTAGCAGCTAGATAGCTTCTCTCTGTGCATTCAGCTATGCGCTATAACATATGCCAAAAAAAAGAACTAACAATTTATCATAGAAAAAGTGATAAATCACTCATGTGAATATGTAACGTCTTTAGTCACTTAAACATACACATAACTGTCGATTCGACATTATAGTTCTCCAAATATATAACAGGACCACAGTGGATATCTCAAATGCAATCGTAACCAAGCGGAAATGGACTTTCTGCCTCACAAGTTAGCGACCGTACGCTATCATTGGCCATGCAAGGTAAATTAAATTCATTTATTATTTTTTTATTATTATTTATTAGTCGTCAGTTAAATCGAAATGGACATTAAACGCTTTTTTAATTTTTTTTTTCTATAGAAAATCTGGAACTCTTCACGCTCCGTCCATTTTTCTCATTCCAGAGAAACCCGCCACCTAACTGTATCAAGTCTTATAGATATCAAAATACTTGTAAAATAATTGCAATATCGTTTATTGAGGCCGTCGTGGTACAGAAACACAAACTTGCGACTGTAGCCTTTGTGACTGCATATTTCTTTGGGAGGAATGAAATATTTAATATTTTCATTTTCTCGCTCAGGAAACGCGGTGTTGAATCCTACTTAACTCATTCGCCTTAAGAATTTGGCGGAAAGCCGGGGAACAGAAGTGTTAAGGACATTCTCAGTTTCTCAGGTTCTCCGTTCCCTCTGTCTACCCTGGTGTGAAAAAAAATCTTATATTATTTTAAACTAATTGATACGCCAATACAATTTTTTTTAAAAGTATACATTTAAATTGAGTCACGTAATATTTTTTAAGAAATTTTTCATTTTGTTCATTAATTATGCTATTATTGATAGATAATTCAACTAATGTATTTACACACAGAATTCCCACTACTAAATTATTTATAAAGAGACATTGTAATGGAATTCAATTTAAGGAAATTAATACCACAAATCGAAATAGCAAAGAAAATTTCAACACAAAAATATAATACAAGATTTAGAGTAATATTTTCAGAAAATTTCAGCTTACTTTAAAAACGTATAGAAGATTTTATGGACTTAGGATTTAATACTCAACTTTGTAGTGCAGACGAACTTGGTATAAACATGGATTCATGCGAGAACAAACTTTGATAGTAAGCAACTAAGTTCTCTTCCCTAAATATATCCACCTAATCTTGTGTTACGTAACGTTTTGAAGGCTTTCACTAAATTCTGCTAGTGCAACAAATAGGTAGTTGTGCAGTTTTAGCTCATTTTATCAACAATTTTTAACTGTGCTTAGAGATTTTAGAGATTTCAAAATATCTCAATGGAAAGAAAAATATTTAATTTCTGCATACTATCAGTACTCACTTATTGATGCTAGACCTGGATTGTATATACACAAAATAGAACTAAAAATTAAATGAAATCAAGATAAATTGATCACATGTCAAAGAGCCATGGAGCGAAGAATTTTTCGATAAACAACATGGGACATATGATACATGTGTATGTAATTGAGGTTGTAACTATCACAATCAAACGGATAAAATGATGCTGGGCAGGTCACATGGTGAGGGGAAACAGTAAAGAATGAACACGAGACATATCAAAATGGACGCCAAGATTCAAAGTAAAGAGAAAAAGAGGAAGGCAATAGAAGCGTTGGTCTGACGACATAGAAAAGATAGCAGGCCCACTATGACACAGAAAAACAAAAGCAAAACAAGATAAGAAAAAGCTGAAGGAAGCATTCGTGTCACGCAAACACGCCAACGCCCAATAAATATTTAAAATTATTATTAATTTGGTAGTAAATGCTTAATAATAATATTAAAAGCTATTACATTTCAGCATTTAAGGAAGATTAAATAATTGTGCTAATATTGATTTTACGACAGTTCAAACATTTATCATTAATTATATCTGTGAGTGTGAACTTAAAGTAGCGTTACTTATATGAAAAATATTAAATCACCTTTCATCCAATTACAACAAACGAAAACGAAACTGATAAAACACCTAAACAAATATCCAAGGCAATGTTACAAAATGCGACGATAAGAATATATTTTCTTAACCCTACCATACTACCATTACTTACACCGTACCATTAGTGAAAATGACAAAGTTGCTTCAACGAACATGTTATTATAGATAAAACAGCTATCGGCAAAGGTTAACCCCTTAAATTTACGAAATGGGTTCCAGGATATATTCTGTATAATTTATTTCTAATGTAATAAATTACCTTTTATTCAAGTATACACAAAATATTCACTGTATTTTAGTTTTAAAGAAAAAATAAATCAGATTCACGCTGTATCCCGCACACAGCAGGGTAGGCAGAGGGAAGTGTAGTGCAGTCTAGTGTTAAGACACTCCTTTCCCCACTTTCCGACGAGTACTGGAGATATTGCGTGTTGAGTGAAGAACATTTCCTCGAGTGGGGATCGAACCCACAACCAGTCGATTTTACAATCACACTGTGCCCCGGCGCCACGACGGGCCTCAGTATCTAGTTTTATAGAATTAATCATATTTTTATCTTAGTAAATATTTTATAATGCACTTATAACCTAACAATATGACCTTTAGATACTTTTTTCTCTATTTTCCCCTTTTTTCAGATTTTGAATTTAATAAACTTAGGTATAAAAGATTTACGCATCTTTTTATGCTTTACTTAGTTATTATGAAATTTTAACCATCATATAAAAAGTATATTACTGAGGAAATGCCTTTGTAGCCTTGTTTAAGTAATGATTCAATTTTTCATACCCCTAACTTTAGATCTTAATCTAAATAACTAGACTAAAGATATATCACTAACACAATTTACACATTTTGAAACTTAAAGAGAGCTTTGTATCTACTATCTGAGAATGCAATGATTGTAGGTTCAATTTCCAGTCGGGGAAACGAATAATTTTTATTTCCTTGCTCTTATAACAAGACAAAACGCGGCAATAAGTTCCATCTAAAAATACACCACGTCTAGACATGGACAAAAAGACATTGGACAAAGATTTTTTCCTAAACCTTATAACACAACTTACCGAAGGAGCCGTTAACAGTTTTAAAGCCTCGCTAAGATGTTTCAATGTGAGAGTATCTCCATCCTCTTCTTCTGGGCCAGGTAGATGAACTGAGGACTGTCGGGATCGAAACTCCTTTTTGCCGGAAGTACCTCCATTTGCAAACTGATGTTGGGAGGACGCGCGACGGAATGGACACGACATGTTGCCCAAATTTCCGATCAAGTCATATTATTTCTCACTTAACACTTCACAATTCGTTTTACCTGTAATGAAATATATTTAGTGATTAGTTAATATGAAGTTCTTGGTAACGGTATAAGTTCTTGCGCTATTCTTGATTATTTTTTTGATAGAAATTGAAAGGAAAGTTAATCACGAATTTGATGCTCGAAGCTAGAATATTATATTTTTTTAGCTTCATGCTATTGTCACCTACAAAACGTTAGGTAAAATGTAAACTAGCGAGCCGATTGCGGCTTCGCCTTTGAATTATATACTTAATACACTAAATTACGTTCCTGTAGATATCGAACTCATACCGTCACGTTATAACGGGGTACAAAAATATGACACCCTTGTGCCCCTGCGTCACGACGTCTCTAATATCTATAAAATTGAGCATATTTAATATTTATGGTATTTTTTTAGTTAATAGATACCAATATTTATTAAATTGCCTCAAATATACTTTCTTACTTTCTATTCTTTGCATGGATACAACACATATTTTTCATTTCTAATGTTTTGGTAATAAGACAGAGCATTGAAATGGGTCGTCTTCCTTCTACCTACACTATGCTACAATATAACAAATTACAGAAAATTTATTAAAACAACTTTCTTACTTCATTTATTTTAATAATAATAATAGCCAACGCCTCACACCAAGATGTAACTTATATGGCACCGATACAGATACTCTGGTATTTCGATTCCATTTACACGAATAAATCAAATAGGTACAACGCTCAATGTTTACGCGTCACACACACTCCTAAGTGTTCATTATACTAACGAATTAACGGAAACGGTAATGAGATACAATTTTGGGTAAGCTTGAAAACGTACTTGATTAAGTGGAATAAACGGGTGAAGGGAAATTGGGAAGCTTTTAGTTGGTATTTTTTTTTTATATATAGTCAGATTTCAGAGCCAGATTAGCCAGATTATCCAGAGGTAACCTGGGAACTTATTGCTGTGAGACTCCGTTTCCTATTTTTCGGCGAATCCTAGGTGCATTGCGTGTTGAGTGGCGCAACTCAACGCCGCGCTTTTGCCTCGACACCAGAGCGAAGCGAAAATATTTCATTCCCTCGAGTGGGAATCAAACCTGTCGCATTTACAATCACACTTTATGCCACTGCGCCACGACAAGCCACGACTGGATCGTACATAGTTATTGATGTTTTGTATTTCGTTTACGTTAGTAAATTTGTATATTGCGTAAAAATATATACTATTTCTTAGTAAATAGATAAATTGATGTTAGAGCTAAGTGATAAATTATTCCTTTCTCCATTTTCCATTCATTTTAATATTTTATTTGCTCGGTGACTTAATTCTTTGTCAGAAATCAAGAGAGCTATAATATTTTAAACAAAATATGTATGTGCTTACACAAAAAAATGAATACACGACCGTTACAAAAAATGAGACACTTCCTGAAATAGCTGTAATATTAAATTACATTCATACATACACGTATGTTAAATTAAATTTCTGTATTAAATTGAAAGCAAAAGCTAATAACTGAAGTTCACTGTATAATTTTATCAAACTGTCATAGACCAAGTCACCTCTCTTGGGTATCGTGCATAAACATTTTATTAATTATACCATTATATTATGTATTGAATAAATATATTTAATGTAACGTTTATTTAATTTTTTTCACCTCGGTAGCAAGGCAAGGCGCGGTGTTGAGCTCCGCCACTCAACATGCAATGCCTCGAAAATTTGACAGAAAGTGGGAACGGAGTATTTAACACTAGGTTACAATGCTATATGCGGGACTTAGCGTGAAGCAAAAAACAAGTAGAATTATATTTAACTAAGTTAATCTACAATATACCAGTCTCTAGAACTTTCTTTTAACTGATTACCACTCGCTGAAATATGTCGTGTAATTCTTTTTAACTTCCAATTATAGCTCAGCTTCCATTCATAGGAGCTCAGTATTAAGGCATTCCGCGACCCACTTTCCACTCAATTTTGGGAACATTCCGTGTCGAGTGGTGGAGAACAAAGACATATTTTGTCTTGTTACTGTAGCGAGGAAATGAAAATACTTCGTTACACCGAGGGCGAACCAATCCATAACAGTCGCGTTTACGTTCAGACGTGACGCTGCGCCGAGACGGCATCGATAATAATATTTATAATAAGTACCAAATTTGTTAGTTAAAAAAGATATTTATCATTACTACTATGATTACCTTCACACTGTATCCCTCACACAGCAGCGTAGGCTGGGGGAACCTAGTGTTAAGACAATCCATTTCCCACTTTGCGCCTTTTTTTTTAAATATTTTTTTTTACAATAATCATTATTTTTTTTACCTAAAGTTCAATTTCATTTTTTTTTCATTATTACCTCCATACAAAGCATAATATAGTTGTCTAATAAGATTACCTATATCAATATATGTAACCATATTATTATAATTACTATATATATAATTACTCAATCTACTTTCAATATATATATGGATCTTAGGTCGATACATTAAGCCATCGTAGCACAGTGGGTAAGCTTCTGACTGTTAACGCGACAGTTCTGGTTTCGATTCTAACTCGGAATAATATTTTTTACTTTCTAAAAGCGTGAAGTTGATAAATAACAACATATTATAACATGTATTACATCAAAACATGTCACCTATAGAAAAATATTGGGCAATAATAGACTCTTATATATGAGTACGATAATTACATCATCTCTACTCTAGAGACTAGATTAATCTCACAAAATTAATATCTTGTTCACCCTTAATGCAAAGGTCAGATGGCAATTGCTCTTAATAACCAAAATCTATTAAATACGATGTATAATGTATATGTACATAGAAATATACTTACAATATGATTAGAACTCCTAAGAATTAATTTGTATTTTGTAGTAAATGTATGGAATTATAAATATTATTATTAACATGTCCAACACCCTCTAACAACTTCTAAATCCAAAAGCTTTTTTCATTTTATGTTCATTATAAAATGGCAAAATATTGTTAAAATACATTTAATAACGAATCCTTGTGAATAATGTGGCGCAGCGACACATCCTCTGACCTGGGGATGGGGATGTGGGTTCGATCTCCACTCGGAGTAAAATTAACTATTTTCATCTCTAATATACAATTCGAAAATTTAATGGAGACTGGGAGAGGATTATTTTATATAATCAATAAAATGTTATATACATATGTAGATACAATCTGAAGTTAAAAAAATATATATGACATAAGATATAAAAGAAGACGCTTAGGCGCTAAAAACATTTTTTTATATAAAATAAAATATAATAAAGTAAGAACTGCAGGTGAAAATTAAATATTCTAAGCCGTCCTTAATACGACCTAAAAACCAGTCAAATATATTGAGTTACTCTAAATTTTTCACTAATTTTATTATAAGCTTTTTATAAACAATACATATAACATCTAAAAAAACCAAAAAGGTTTGTAATTATTTTAAAAATGTTTTTAATATTTTCTTTATTGATAACATTACATACATTTGATGGGAGATCATTTATTAATCTCGGTACGAGTTAGGCCGATGTGCGTTCGCCATGCGTTGTTGGCTCGTATTGTTTTACACCGCGTTTTGTAAGTGTATACATACATATCTCATAAATTACGAAAAAGATCTAAAAATGTCAATAATATTTCTTTCCACGTAAAAGTAGTAAATATTTTGAAGCACCCAAAGGTAGTATGTAGGTAGCATTGTACCATTTACTTTATTTATGGCTTCGGTATTGCCCAAGTTGACATACGATGTACGTTTCATATAAATATGATATGTAGGTTATATACTCCATAAATCTTATTTCTAATATTAATTTTCTACTTCAGTATGAATTCATTTTCGTATAAAGTTTTAATCACCATACTGTCCATTCTCTCTCTCTCTGACTCTCTCTCTGCGTTTTAGACATAACGCATAAGGTATGCATGGTTCTGATCACGTTAAGGAAAATATTTGTATTATAAAAATAAAGACAGCAGTAGAACTTTGACGACGACGTGAAATATAAAATATATATACGTATAATATATAATTTACATGTAATCGTGTATATAACAGGTAGGGGAGAGAGTGTCTGACACTGCATTTTCTGTCAGAATTACAGTATCCGAGTCTCTTATTAACTCCACGCTGTATCCTTTACTCCTCATGGTAGGTACCTAAAACGCTACCAACACAGAAATAAAATAGAAAACATTTTATGTACAATTTTCTACTAAAATGATAATTTAGGTTAAATTGAATATATAATAAGTCGAATTTGCCAAAACCACAAATAATACCTTTAAATACTACGTCTTCAAGTCAAATTTATTAACAAAATACTGCTGAAACAGCGACTTATTAAAGCGGCGTCGCGTCTCTACATAAGAGTGATAAATTATAGCAAAATGCACTGAAGGAACTTTCTCAATGTTTTGCTGAATGTGTACTATTTAGGAGTTGGTTTAGGCTAGGACTTAATTACTTTATTTATTTTTGTTTCACGCTGTATCCCGCATACAGATGGGTAGACAGAGGGTATGTAACCAGCGCACGATCTAATTTTCAAATTATAACGTGTTGAGAGACGAAAATCTACGCCGTGCTTTGTCCATTTACCGAAGCAAGAAAATCAATTTATTCCCCCAATTGAGTAACAAACCCACAACAATCGCTTTTACAGTCTTAGTAATTCTATAGCTGAACAATATAACTGTGCATTACACAACGTTATCGTAACAGACTTATCCAGACCAAGTGTTTGAGGCCTTCTAAAGATTATTTTCTATAAATAGGTAGTACATATTACATTGTAAAATAGCAACACAATGTTTTTTTTTATATAATAAGATGTCATAGAAGTTAATTGGAATTAACATAAGTTAAATTATTGTAAAGTAAATTTCAGTTTTAAATTAAGTATAAAAATATTTACTATAGTTTCTCACATTCCGCATAAAGCAGAGCAGGCTTGTTATTGTTAAGACATTTCGTTCGCCACCTTCCACCCAATTTTCGAGACATGGCGTGTGGATCAAAACACCATATTCTGTCTTGTTACCAAGGCAAAGGTATGAAAGTAATTCATTGCTCTAAGCGAGCATCGAACCTACTTTCGTATTTACAGTGAAGTAAAAAATGTGGTCCCGTTATATAAAAAAATATTTACAACAAAATCGTATAATAATTATGTTCATCTCATAGTTTTCGTAAAATTAATTTAACGTACGAGTACATATCGTTTACTGGAAACAGTTATTCATTTGCATTAACACAATTTTCAATGTCTCACCAATTAGAGGAGCTTGTAGCGTGGGTATTGTCTTGTATAAGATGTACACATTTAAAGGGGATTCATTATAAAGTTATTGTCACACTCGGTTCTTGATCTCTTTCTCAGACTGCTAAAAATATTCTTATATAAGAAACAATGCCAGGATGACTATCCTTTCAGTCCACTTCCGGTTCTATCACACATTTAAAAAAAAGTCTCATACAAGAATATGAAAAGAAAAGCCAATTTTCAAACAAATGCAAAAGTACCACTCCGTAGAATTTCTGCGTATAGAGACGTATATACATAGGTACGAATTTTGTTTTTCTACAAATAGAAATCGAACCAATAACCATCGCGCTCAGAGTCAAACGTTTCCTATACAAATATCATTGCCTGATTTTAATTAAGATCAAAATTATACGTATCTATGTATTTGTATATTGACATATATTTCTAAGTACACAGTACATTATTACATATATCAAAGTGAACGTTTAGATGACTAAATTAATTTACTTCTTGACTAGAAATTAATATCTTGTTTATAAGATAATATTGACTATCAATATTGAAAATATTTCAGTAATATTATATGAAATTTAGTTAATTTGTACCTTAACGTTGTAATTATACGTTCAAACGTCAATATTATAACATACCAACTATTACTATACAATTTCATTAAAATTTTATCGATAGAAGCGATAATTATATCGATAAAATTTTATGAAATTTATTAGAAATTGCTTTTGAGTTTTTTTTTAATAACTAGAATAAATTTCTATATATTATGTTTTCTTTAAAACGTACCGTTTCAAAGTCCAAGTAGATTTTTCTTTGTGGCCTACGCAAAATACGACAAAATTCAATAATTGTATACTAAATATTATTTTTTTTTCAGCTTTCAAATAGAAAACAATATAAATATGACTACAATATCAAGAACCGTGTCTTGGCAAGGTAAATGTAGGACAGCCCCCAGTAAAGAGGCGTGGAGACGTAATTAAAGTCACTGGCAAGGGTTGTCAGAAAGCACTAACATACTATTAGAGAAGCCTATGTATACAGGCATCGAGGAACAGGCTGATGATAACGATGATGACGGCAAGGTATTTTATCATACTTATCTATTATAGAATCTATTGACCTTAAATTTCTCAATAAGATGTCCTACCAAACGAATTTTTTTCAAATTTAATAAGAAAATCTATTTCACACTAAGGTAATAACCATTTAATTATACAAGCAATTTGTGAGAGAAATAAGGTTACGAGCACATTAGAGACGAAATGAAATGCGTCAGAGAGGAAAATCAAATCTTCGAGGACGCCAACGTTCGAGAGGTCAGTATTTACAGATTAGATATCTATAGTAATTTAATAATGTAAAAGTATTTAATTAGATGTTGCTAGGCTATTGTTATTTTTGTAACATTTTATTTTAGCCTCACGCTGTATTTCGGATAAAGCAGGGAATAGAGACCCTAGTGTTGACCCCACTCTGTTCACCGCGCACCGCATCATTTTCGAACTCAATGCCACATTTTGTGTTGGTATTAGTGCAGTGTGAGGAAATGAAACTATTAATGTTGTTGGAATCCAACCCACTATCTTCGCGTTTTCTTTCAAGCACTGTGCGTCTGCGCCACAACGGTCTCTTCTTTATTTTTAAACATTTTTAAAGTGTTAATCCACACTTAGGAAAGATAAATA
>DWAO01002041.1:0-16934 GCA_018230605.1 Heliconius congener
ATATATATATATATATATATATATATATATATATATATATATATATATACAAATAGTTAAAAAAAGAAACACGCCGTAGAATTTGCTTGGTTACAAATTATATAAGACTAAACTGGGTTGGAATATATGACAGTGGAACCCTTCAGAGGTTACTGAAGTTGAAGAGTTTTACTATTTAGATCCTGGTTGCTGGTTCATCATCAGACCACTTCGATGTTTTCACATTAGTTTATTGTCACCTAAAGTACCTACGTATTATTTCCAAGTTTTATAATGATACAATTATCACAAGGAGATTAAAATCAGCTTCTTAGGTTTTATAACAAAATTTGATATTTACCGATTGGCCTAACATAGTCGTGTTAAAAACATAAGACAAAACGCGGCGTTGAGTTCCGCGTTGATCAAAATCAGCGGACGGAATGTTATAATACATACTAGGTTCTCTCTATAATCTCTATGCGTGATAAAGCATGAAGCCGCAAAATGATAGAAAAAACATACATGCCTTTAATAAATAATATAACCTAAATTTGAAAACTGATTATAGAAATAATTACCAGAGACATCGATATGCGATACACGCACACACCTATTTAAAGTTTAATTCCGTTTCGTGCGCGTCCCGTTAAGCGTGAGTCGGCGTTTATAAACATATAGCGGTGGGTTCACACGGGAAGTACTGTTTAAAATATTTTGTAAACATATTATATGAAAGTGAATAATCATTATTTGCAAAATAAACTATATCCAAGTAGAATATCTGCATGAGAAGATAAGCAGATTGATTTAAGTATAACATTTGTAAAATTTTATAAAAGGATATTATTATTGAGAATATTGAGATGATGAAACTGTTAATGTAATTGATGTAGTTGTCGCCTGTTTCTTTATTTGTCGACTTTAAGGCGTAAAATGGAAAGTCACAACTTTTCCTGTACTATATGTAGCTACATACCATATTAGATCTTTCTAAGTCCAGTGGTTTGTCTCAATAAACTTAACTCAACGTATTGTGAAGACTTTTTCTCTACGTAATATTTATTTAGCAGTACTTAGGAACGAGTATACGAACACTAGGTTCCCTCTACATATCTAAACAAACATAATAATATTTAAAAAGCAATAATTTAAAAGATAAATATTTTAAATTGAAATTTTAAAAGCAAATTAAAAAGTATATATTTTTGCGTACGTTCATTGAGAAGCGCAAGCAATGTGACCACAACCTTGTGGTCACGACTGTAGCGACTTGAATACATAATGTTTTGTAAACGGCCGGCCGGTGGTGGCAAGTGGTTACCCTTTCAAATGCTACGTGATCGACAATAGTGTTGGTAGCTGAGGGAATATTTGGTAATAGGTAGAAGTATTTTTTTGTTAATTTGTTATATAAAAGAAGGTTTCTGTTTTTGTAATAAATAAAGGGGTAAATAGATAATTTTGTCTTAATTAAAATTGACCAGGACCGGACCGAACCGAACCGGACTCGCAATCACGTTGAGTGTAATCAAAAATATCTTAAGGCATCTTTATAGCATTGTATACAGCGTCATTTATTTTTAATATTATTTGTTTAATCCTTACAGAAATATAGTGGACTAAACTGTTGTTTGTGGCTTCGCTCCCATGGGCAACTGGAAGTGATATATGCATCAAAACAAATAAAATTCTTTACTATAGGCAATAGCCCTGATAAATGGACTATAATTTATACCAAACAAACTCTTCAACTTTATAATATTAGTGTAGATATCGATGTTTATGCCGTGTCCGTGTAGGTATGTACGAGCCGCTAGGTATGTAGGTGCATAAAACATTGCAGTATAGGCAGCTTCGTTTCAAGGCCGCTTTACACGTCACACGTGATTCATTACATTATAATGTTCAAAAATCAACTGTAATTATTTATTTAAGGTTAAGGTAACCTTGTTTTTTATTGTGTTTGTGAACTACGACCTACAAATAGAATTATATAAGTATTATACACAACCCTACACATAATATACTAAAAATTGAGCGGAAGTGAGGAACGGAGTGCTTAACACTAAGCTCCATCTGCCTATTTGTTTGTATGCGGGATACAGCGTGAAGCTAAAAAAAATGTTAATAATACAATGCAATTACGCACAATAAATAAACACAAAACGCGAAATGACAAATCTCATTATTTTTTCTCTAAATGTCTGATCAAAAATGTAACTTAATTTAGTATCGACTCTTCAATTATTTGCTATATTGATCCATAATCTATACGAAATGTAGAGCCAAACAATTTGTCACGTTATGCAAGCATTTTATATTACAAAACAAGTCGACGGTCCCTAAGTAAAGTAACTAGAGTGAAAAATAGAATTACTTATAATTGCTGTTTTGAAATACTGACAGGGGTAGTTTTCGATTACATACTTTACCAAGGCACCATCGAAATATTTGTCACTCGATCTATACACATTAATTATTTTTTTATTTTATAGGTGAAGGCAGTGTTTTTACTGGATTGGACTGGAAAGCATTTAGTGCCAATTGCTACAGCCACAAAATAGGTGATAAGTGCTTCACTTATCACCTATTTTACGCGTACCACTACGTAGTGACACTAGGTCAATAGGTCATTAGGTCTTTGTGATGTCTTACTCTAAAATCTAAATGATCTATGAAAATAAGAGGTAACTCCGCAGTAGATTTTAATCCATATATATTTATTATATAAATACAAAAATAATATGAAATAATTAAAAGACCATAAATGTATCCATTATACTGCTACACATGTTATTTCTTTTGTATTCATAAAACTATAATTTCCGTACAGTAATTTAAATGTGTAAACATTGCATAAAAATATTGTAATATATTAAGTAAATTGCATCCTGTTGTCACGTGATATTGTTTTTTCAATAACGAAAATCTGTACTTAAATCTTTGTACTTGTAAGTGTTATTACTAATAATCAATATTTTTATTATACAATACTAAAAACTATTACTTATTATTAATAAGACTATGTTTGTGTGGACTTTAACACGTAAAATAGGAAATCCCGTTATGTGTTTTATCATATATTTTTTCAACCAAACCACAAATATGATATGGAAAGCTCTCTAAAATAAATATTTCAATATTTAAAAAAAATGTTGACTTTCTTGCCGGCTCTTTTCAGCAGAATTACCTTCCGAGTCGATGACAGTTTACTTTAAGTATATTTTCATTTTGGAAAGACCAACTTCTTTGTTCATATTGAGAGAAGCTCTACACTATAAATAGACCTAAAAGTTTTAATACAATCATAAAGTGATAAATGCAACTTTATATCGTACGGCCTTACGCTGACCTTAGAAATTATGTAACCGACGACTTCCAATTAAATACTGAAACACAAAAATGAACTCTAATCTTTTATGACTTAAAAACTTAAATCCATTGAAACAAAAAGGTAAACTATTGTTTATACGGTTAACGAAGGAATATTTAAATTTGAACTTTATTTTCAAAGACATAATATTTATTATGCATTTTGATATATTTAACTCGTATGTAAATAAGTCGTTGCTAAATAGCCAAAAACACCATCCGCCTGTAAATTTGCCAAAGATGGCCTATCGATAAGAAATTAGTGAATGATGAAACAATATTTATTCTCTAAGATAAGAGTAATATTACTATTGAAATTATTAAATTAATACTTACACCACTTTTGTTTGTAGTTGTATCTGTAAACAGAAATATAAATTTTATTAAAGTTGAAAAATAACAGAGTGACTAAACACTAAGATAAAATGTGATAAATAAATATAGAGAAAAATCGGTCAATTGTTATAGTCTGCGCGGCGTGGAGCAGCGTTTGACTGTAAACGCGACGACTGTGGGTTCGATTTCCATATCTGGAAACTTTATTATTATTATTTTCGTGCTCTGGTAACGAAAAATACGCGGTATTGAATTACTCCACTCAACACGCACTAGGACCCCAAAGGGTACCGGGTAAATTAAAAAGAAAAAACAATATCAATATGTGGAAATATGTACGTACAAAAATAAAATATATAATTTGCTATAATATAAAACATGTTTTTTTCATCTATTGTCCCCTAGATGGCGTTGTGTAAAGAAATTCATGGCACATTTCTATCTACAGTTTTAAAAGTACAAACAAAACCAGGTCAAGGTATAAGTATATCCAATATTGAATGTTAACTACTAAATAAGTTGATTTTAATCCGCAATATTCATTCTTTCATATGAACAAAGCTGAATAATAAATAAGCATTTGTAATGTGGGTTGAATTGTTTCGCGGTGTTTGATGATGTCGAAAGTAACTTGTTCTACGCATTATAATTATTTTTTTAGTTTCACGCTGTATCCCACTTAAAGCAGGGTAGGCACTAGACAAAGAGAACTTAGTGTCAAAACACTCCGTTGCCCACGCACCACCGAATTTTCGAGCCATTGTGCCTTGAGTTGCAAATATTTTATCATATTATTGCGTTTACAGTCACATTCTAGTGCCACAGAATTTTTTTTTATAAAATTTATGGAATAATTAATGTAACAAGTGTAATGTGTTGAAATAAACAAAACATCTATAAAAATAATAATATAAATAAAAAAGTTATGAATATATTACCTTCGTAAGAAAAAAATGTAATGAGGAAAATAACAAAAAATATGCCCCGGGTGAGGATCGAACTCACGACCTTAAGATTATGAGACTTACGCGCTGCCTACTGCGCTACCGAGGCCGATGAGTACAATACTGAAATATATTATCAAATAGCTGGAATGCTATTACATAATGTTGTTTTTTTTATACTATATCTCTTATAATGTGAGAAATTGAAAGGACCAAATGATAAGCAACATTTATCTCATTTGATCCAAAAAAAAATTATTACACTTTTTTAAATTGAATTCATTATGCAATTGAATTGCAATATGAGACTATTTACAAAGTCTAATTGCGTCTCGTGCAATATTTCGAAAAGTACATACGTGTGCGTTATTTAGGCACCAAATGAGCGTTTCTTCGTGATTATCGTTTATTTTAATTTGGTAGACGAAAATCGACACATTTATTCCAATATACACAAAATTAAAATCGAACCCGTAACTATCGCTTACAGTCAGGATATTATGTGACCATAGCATGGTCACATAATATATAAATAACATTTATTACTTAAAAATATTTTATTGATTTTAAATTTTAAAGAACTTTAATCTAAAATATTATTACAATAATACGTACAAAAATATTTTCAAATAAATGCATTTATCCAAGTTCGTATATCATTATGCATAACTTGTAGATTTATATTAATCCAAGGAATATTTATAACAGTTTGTTTTTAAAAAAATATTTACATTGTTGATCCTTGTAACTAATTTATGAGTTGTATTTAAATTACTCAAAGTTAAGCCATTATAGATCAAGAAAAATATTTTGTATACGTTAGATAGGTATTTTGATAAGGCCGATAAATAATTTTCATATAAAAAAATGGTTATCTGAAAAGTCGATTTACGGACAATTATTTTACGTGATAACATCATAAGAAAACAATGATGAAAAATTGCATACTGTCTGACGCACATAGCAGGGTAGGCAAAAGGAATCTGGGAACCTCATGTTAAGACACACGGTTTCCATTAAAACGCCTCACTATCTGCTGAATTACGGAGACATTGCGTGTTCAGTGGGGAAACTCAACGCCGCGTACAGTGAGGAAATGAAAACATTAAATATTTATTTTCTCAAGTGGGTGTCGAACCTGTCACAAAACTGTCACGTTGGCAGTTTACGCTTGTGTGCGCCACGACTGAACCCCACCTCGAAGTCTCTCAGATTTTTAATTGTAAATTAAATTCACGTGTACACGTGTGCCACAACGCTTAAATACTTCCATTTGACCATGCAGGCGCAGCCGCAGCCGCAGGTCAAAGCGAGTATACCTAATTATGATACCATTTGCCAAGATTGATTAATTATCAATAAAAGGGTGTCGATATAATAATTTCCTTGTTTTAGTTGATTGCAGCTATTAAATGAATTTATATGTATCATTTGATATATAATTATCGAGTATGAGAATTTATGATTGCGGCCTACAAAGTTTTCAAATGTCAGGGCCCAAAATTTTCAAATCTACTAGTGATTTAATGATTAAAAGGTTATTGAAATTATGTTTTTAATATTTATGGGGGAAAAACTGTAATTACAGGTACATACGTTTATGAGTAAGAGTTCTATTTATTTTTTCGTCACTAGATTGAAAATTTTTTTTGTATATGAATATAGGATAATATATAGGATTGTCAAATCAAGAGCGTGTAAAAGAAATCACTGCCGTAAGTGTTATTGATTATAAAATAATGAAAATTTTGTTATTGTCCTTTAACGTTCTTTGAGGCCAGTCGTGGCGTAGGGGCACAATTGTGTGACTGTAAACACGACTGGTCCTCACTCGAGGAAATGAAATATTTACTGAGATTTGAAATATTTACTTTGCTGTTTGCGGGATACAGTGTGAAGCTGTCAATAAAAATAGAATTGGTAATAAGTATTAGCTAAATTTAAGTTAATCCCTCAAAAGAAGTTTAATTACAAAATTATTGCCTATATATACATTGAAATATTTTATATATAAAAAATACTTAAAAAATATAACTAGTTTCCTAGTGCCAATACGGTCGTGTTTGTATCACATTATACAGACCTGTCGCGGAACTAGAATAACTTATCTGTGCAAATAATCTATGTGGTTTATTACAAAGTTTTTAATAATTTTGCACATTTTTTATCTGTTTTATTTGTGCGTTTTTATAATAAAAGTAAATAAAACACCTGTAAAATTAACTAATGTTTTTGTCTTTTATCATTTTGAGTTTAGAGATGTGAATAACATTTTAATTCAAAATAATATTAACATTTATATTATAGAAATAAGTTATCATTATTTTTATTACCACTGTCCCCTTTGTCTAGGCCGAAATATGCGGAAGATACATATACATATAAGAAACTGACTTAAATGCGCCACAATTTACATAAATTTATTTTTTTAATTTAAAACATTTAATGATTTTCTTGATTTATATAGTATTTTTTCTAGCTTTATGCTGAATCCAACATACCCGCATACCGCCAGAGAAATCCTATTGTTCAGATACTCTGTTCTAAATATTCCTCTCAGTTTTCAAATCACTGTATGTTGACTGGCAGAGCTTAACGCTACGACTTGTCAGTTGTCTTGCTAGTTCTTCCCAATAACAAAAATTACTTAATTCCCCGATATAGGAATCGTACCCACAACTGCCGCTACAGTCACATGCTTTGCCACTAAGGCCTCAATATTTTATTATACCGATTAATTATATACATGATAAGCTAAATGTGTTGACAGAAAATGTCATGCTATTTTATAAATTTGCTATGCAAGATTATACTACAGCATAATAATACGCAACTTAAAATATATTGCGATGGCCGTCGCTGAGATAATAAGAAAACGTGTTTGAATTTATGATCCCAAAATTGATCTCATTATTGCATATCATGTTAGATTGTTAAGTAAATACATGTATATGTATAAAAGGTTCAGAAGATATGTATGTATATGTGTGCATAGTATCAAGATTAATGTAGTGATGTCATGAATTTATTGCCCATTCGTTTTTAGTTCAAACTCACTCCGCTGTAAACTCTTCTTCTTTTTAGCTTCACATTTTTTTCTGAGCGGGGTTCAAATACCTATAACGAAGAGCCAAATGCTGCGATCTCTCCATATCTCTCGATTCTTCCATGTCGAGTTAAAGTTGACCGTACATTGAGAATCTATATTACCACTAAAAATACGCGATAAGCGCCACATTCATTTTGCTTTTTTTCTTTCAAAATGCGGAAGATTTGTAAAGATAATACTCAAACTAACTACTGACTAAAGTAACTCTAAATTTATTTTTATTCATAAAAATAAATAATATTATTATATATAGACTATATATAGTCCGCTAAAATTGTTATATGTTTTATTCAATAAAAATAATATCACGGATGGTCTATACATGGGCATATGTAAATGTTATAGTTATCGGTTGTTCGGTTTTATAATATTTGAAAATTAAAGTGGTAAAATACATATATAATAAAATAGTAGTTATATATCCTTTTAATTTTAATTGGTATATGATTTTAGTAGCTATAAGACAGAAAAAGTTCTACAGCTAATTTACTGTAGGTACCTACAATGTACCAATACTGAATAAGCGCCCTACATGTATCGCTTTCACCTAATTATAGCAATACACGCATTGTTGACTGTGTACTTAGAAAATAGTGAAAGCATAATATGGAATATGAAGAATATTATTTTAATGGAGAGTTTTCTTCTTTATAGTTGTATGTAATAAATTTTAAACGATTATATACAAGTTCTAACATACAACTATTATTATCATAATTACAAATTATACTTAATTGAAATGTGGATACGAAAATAATAAATATAGCTATATTGGGACTCTCACGTTTACGAATATATACTATATATTCGTTGAATTTCAGGGAAAGTCGTAATTTTCATACGATCTTTATAAATTTTGATATTTAAAATCTTTATAAATTTTGATTTTAAAAATTGACTATCGTTGGATAGCCAATTTTTTTGGATAGCCAATTTATAGCGAAACAACAAACAAAATGTACTTTTTCAGCAAACAAATGTACCTTTTCAATTCGAGCCAATACCTACTTCTTCCTTCAGCTTTATAATATAAGTAAAGATGCAGAACCCTAACAAAAACACTAAAGCTCTTAGAACATACAACTATCTATTACATTATCGATTTATCCATTTTAATGCAAGTTAAACATACAGTAAGAATGTGGCTTCAATACTTCAATCATGTGGACACTAATGTAGTAGCCCGAAGCGACCGCCAGCTCGGTAGGGAATTATTATCAAATATATAATCATTTGTTATTACAACGTATATTAAATAATTAGTATAATAATATGTCGATCGACAATACATTATTCAACGTAATAAACGTTGTAAGAAACAGCCGTGGCGCAGGGGCGCCAGTAAACGTGACAATTTTTGGGTTAAATTAAATATTTAATATTTTCAATAACGACTTTTGGCGGCTATAAGATTAATCTATGATGTAGGCACCATAACAGCTTTCCACTAAGCTACTAGTAATTAGTATTTGCTCTAATAGGTATTCTTATTGTTTCTCCTGACAGAGGGCAAACGTGGTTAAAAACCGGATAATAATAATACATATTTTGAATGCGTGTTGGTTCAAAAGATAAATTATCGCCTAAAGGAAAAAAATACCTCGAACCGTATCATTAGTTGCTGAATTATGTATATTTCAAGGTCTATATAATACTTAACAAAAAAAATACAAACTTTAAACTCTTGAAAAATGCTAAGAAATAATTTTTTTTGGCATTTTAGAGTTACCCTCGGCCTCAGTCAGCCCTGCGCTGTGATAGGAATAACAAAAATTTTATGTGACAAATTCTAAGTCTCCGAAGTAACTCTGATTGCAGTTGAGTACATAGTGGATTACATCGAAACGATGAATGAGTTGTTATATAGCCGATAGCCTACCTCGATAGATGGACTATCCAACACGAATATTTTTTTTATTTCAAACCAGTAGTTCCTGAGACACAAACTTCACCTATAGGTATAATATAATATTGAGTACCTATAGGTATTTTAACTAACAGCGGCGCTCACACGCGTCATTTATTACGTAACTAACCATAACTCAGCTCACATTGATGTGTATATTAATAAATGTTATATAAATTTATTAATATAACAAAGTTGAAATTAATTTAATATAATATGAGATTTTTATTGAAAATATCTACGATACTTGATTACTTATGAATAATTTAAATTAATCTTGCCATATACGTGTCATCGTCCTTTTTTGGTAAACTAATAATCAATACTGATAACGGGAAGGTGCGTTAGATCGTGTTAGCATATAATAAATGGATAAAAAAAAACATACAATACAACGGAGCCTTATGTAGAAAATTTAAATTACAATAAGTAGTTGAAGACCTTTCTAAAGGCAGACCAGATTCCAAGCACCTTTTGTTCCTTGTGCCTACTAGTAGCAGTCCTCGCTTCTTAGGTTGCTTTTCTATAACTTTATACAGATAAAATTACAGTTTGTTAAGAATAGTTATTTCATGAGATGATTATAAAAATAGTAGGTTTTGAAACTATTGGGCTTGTTTATTTTCTTAGTTTTCTGCAGTCTTTGTGAGGGGTTTTAGTTTTTACAACTATTTTTTAGTGTTTTTTTCTCAAAATATGTCTCTAGTTCACAGTTTCGCGTAGAAAATACGATTAATGTAATAAAGCCTTGGTATTTAAATGTCGGACGCATGAAGGGCACTGTTCTGTTAATTTTCTCGCAAAATAAATCCTTACCCTATAATTATGTAAAAATGTAATTTACATTCTTTAATATATTATATATATGTAAATTATATTTTTTATATGCAATGATACAATTATTATTATTTTTTCACTTACGCAAAAAACATAAAAAAATATTATTATACTTTTTATTTAGTTTTTGTAGTATTCATTACATACAATCATTTCCAGGGAAAATAACGTGTACTTAATTCTATATCGCTCAAAACTAACTATTGATGTCGTTCCGATACATGAAATTATGAACATAAAGTAGAGTATATAACGATTGGACACTTAATTCTCTTTCACACATGTATATCTGGTTACATAATCTTCTTGTCTTCTAAGTACATTTTGAAATATTCTAAAATATAAACAAATAAAATCATCAATACATTATTAATAAATCTATAACTACAAAAACTGTAAATTACAGCAAGAATTTCGATTTAAATTCATATTATTATATATAATTATCCCTTTTCGATACCTTATAACACAATAATATATATACATATACATACATATATATACATACAAAAAACTATTAAGTTTACCCGCGCGATGGATTCGAAGGTTGAAGTCAGAGTACACCTCAATTACAAAGCGCTTCAACGCCCACGCACTAACGAGATGATGTAATGACGCCGCAAAATACTTATGTCAGATGATTTTGTAAGTCATTATAATATTTCTGTCATATTTGCTGAGTGAGATTTTGTGTATTATTTAAGGTATTGAAAGTATAGTAGTATAGGTATATTATAATTGTAAGTATAGATATAAAAACCCTAAATAAGTAGCTTAACGCTATATTTGACAATATATTTAAAGTATACAGATTCAAGAATGAAGAACGTTTCGTTTAACAAATCAAATATTGGTGTGCGAACATATTGTCCTACTGTGCTGTATACAATCCCATATTAAAAGAAAACAAAATATATTAATATTTATCAAAAAAAATAACAATATTATAGAATTAGTAGATACCCGAGACCATCATTATGCTTCTTGTTACAGGAATTCTGCGTTTAATTCATTGCATTGTAAAGCTCATGGGAAAATAACATGGTTTCATAAGTCAAAGAAAACACTTTTTGCGTGTGAAAACTGAACTTGTTCTCTTACATAGAATTAGAATCAACGTATTATGTTGTTTGAAACGTAATCAAGAACTACTTATTATGATTGTTGAATATCTTTGTAGATAGTTGAATATTATATTTATAGAGCAGTGTAGACAGAGGAAAACATTGTTAACACGCTCCATTTTTACGCATATTCCAATTTTCAAAACATTGCGTGTTAAATAACGGAACACAACGCCGCGTTTTATCTTAATAGAAATAAAAAAATCTCTAAATTATTAATCACCCACAATCGTACCAAACTACCAAATAACTTAGCTATCTGTACATTCTATCAAAACTTAAACCTGTTCAATTGATTACAAACTAGTATTGCGGCCGAAATACTGCGCTAAGTACCTACATTATAATGTAAATCTCATGATATTTATTTGCCATGCCTATCGTCGATATATGCCATGAGGCTTAAGAGGTATGGTGTACGATGTCACCGAGTATTACCTAACTCGGACGAGGCCGCCGCGAGGCGAACTAGCAAACAAATAGGCGTATGTGATAATGAGACGTGACATACCTACTTGGTGCGTATTTCAGCTTATTTGCAAGTTCATTTTTAATTTATGTGTGCAAAGCTTTGGTTTGTGTCATAACTCTTTGTAAAGCTACAAAACTTTTTCGTTACAGAATGAGTTACAGACAACAGCTGTAACTGGCAACGTAGACATCAATATTTTTAACATGATTATATGTCTTTTTTAATATCCAAAAATTTAAAAATTCCAAAAAATTTGCTCGAGAACGAGAAAATAAGGAATTTTATGATTTACGTTATAAAGTTTACGTAAATGAAGTTGTGGCGGTCACTATTCACAACATAACATGTTAGCAATAGTCTAATACAATTGAAATTCTATGTAGTGAATTACATTGTAATTCACTACATAGAATTTCACTACATAGGATATACATACGTCGGAAATAAACAATTCTTCCAAGTATCAGGTAAACTGTGAACTGCACCAAGATAGCGTCATACGCAATTAAGGAAGTTGCTAAAACATTATACAGGATGAATGGACCAGCGATGGAGTCATATAATGACGTAAGATTTGGAGTTCTTAATTTTTATTCGTGAAAAACGTAACTACCATTAGGACATACTTATTATATATACTTCTGTTCTAATCTTATAAAGCTGAAGAGTTTGTTTGTTTGAACGCTTATGTCACAAAAAACTTTTTGTGATGCATAGTTATTAATTCACGTTAATGGTTTCGAACTAACTGTAGCAGTGTGAGTCTTTTGTTATCACGGTCGTTTGGGCCTGTACAAAATTACAAATAGCACTCCATTCTGAGATCGATCTTGAAATGCCGTTTTCATTATTATCATTTCTAAATTATAAATTTAGAATGGTTTATATTCTACTTTATTTTTATTTGACTGCACGGAGTACGCTGCGAAGCCGTAGGTGATAGCTAGTTTTTGTAAAAAATATATATTGAATAATCATGAATGTCTCAAAATGCAATCTTGTAATCTATTTTTATTTGCGTCCATATCTGTATTAACGTGTGTTATTAGGAAATACTACATTTTCAAGAGGATAAGTTACTGCAGCTTCTATTTCATATAATGAGAGTATTTAGATAAAGCAAGAGCTATATTTTTTTTATATATTTTTTTTTCTACTTCTCTACGACTGATAGAATATATAGAGACATAAATAGGTAATAGACACAAATCGTATTGCTCTTTAAGTTTACTATGTAATATTAAATACTAATCTATCTAACAGCTAAGTAAAATTAAAGATAACATATTAATTCACTTAATTGCCAAAATTCAATTAAAAATATTAATTGTGAACTCAAAGTTTCAAAATCAAGCAATCAATGAGCAATAAAATTCTTTATAAAATGGAATATAAAATGTAACGTAAAAAACGTAACACGTTGAATTTACTACTTTAATAATTTAAATTGATAATGCACTAATTTAGTAAGAAATTCAGAGATTCAACAAAGTCATCCTATAAGAATTCCGTTTTTTTTTCCTTTTCAGGTACAAAACCCTAAAAATCATTAACATACTTATAATTATACGTATGTATGACCCTAATAAAAAATATTCGAGAAGATTAACACAAAACAAAACCAATCAACAAGATTAATTGAAGAACGTAAATCAGGTGTCGGCTCATCAGTTCACAAGTTATTTAGTTAGTATGAAACAACTTTGTATAGCAGCGTTTTAGCAAGGTTATGTATTATGACTAACAATTATTGTGATACCTACTTAAATTATTTTTACGGACAAGGAGGCAAACGAACGTACGGACCACCTGATAGTAAGTGATCACCGCCGCCCACTAACCTGTTACACCAGAGGAGCTGCCAATTGCGTTGCCAGCCTTATGCCATCTTCCTATATACATGCCTTTTCGAAGGTACCCATGTCGTATCCACCCTGGAACACTGTCGCAAATAGGCCTAGTTTCACAGTTGTACCAAACTAGTTAAAAGAGATTCCTACAGAACCGCACAGTAGTGGAGTGGCACGTATCTTATTGGTATATTAAAGCTTGTCACATACTGTGTACTTAGAAAATTCGGTGGAGAGTACCAGGTCCAGCAGTTCCCCAAAACCCAAGTCATTATAAATGCGGTAGAGAATGCAAAACGTGGAAACATCTCTACGTAAAGTCCAAGCTTTTTTTATATTAGTTTCAGAATTAAATAATGAATTTAAGTATCGAGCCAAATCGGTGTGTCGATTGACTTCACATTTGTCAAATTAAAATGTTTAATTTTTTTATGTTTCAATGCAATGCAAACATAAAATATACTTTAGCCGCAAATTCATACTTCAATTTATTTACATTTAGTTAAATTCGTTAAATGAATCTAGTTTATAGCATTAAATTCATGGCCACCGTCGATGGAAGATGGCGGGCGCATACCAATAGCTAATATGTGGCAAACGTCCTTTTGAAACTAGCACACATGTCAAGGAGCATTATCAAGTTATTTACTTAAGGTAAGTGAAAACGTTTAAAACTTTATAAAACTTTTATATAAAATAGCTTGATATTTTATATAGTTTGATATTATAATGTAATTTTTTATTTTAATTGCTTATTCTTATTGTAAACGCGACGATTGTAGCTTCGATTTAAGCTTGGGCGAATGATTTATTTTCAATTACCCGCTCTTTTAACAAAACAAAGCGCGATTGCTCTGCCTACCTTGCAATAAGCGGGATATATAGAGAGGCTGACGAATAATAATTTATATTGTAAAAATTATTAATCAAAACAAAATCAATATAGCTTAGTATCTGCCTATAAAATAAGTAATACTTATGTCACGAAGAAAAATGTGTGTTTATGAAAAAAAAACATTTTTGTTTTTATTTATACAAAGTTATAAAAAATGGAAAAAACAATATATACGAATTCTTAAACATATTTACTTAATTTTAAATTCACTTTTAGGGAAACAGATAAAAAATCATAAATTATTGTATAATAATAATTATCTGTGGTATCTTGATGCGCACAATAATCGTAGTTAAGTATTATTGTCTAACATTGTTGTAGCGGGTTATATAAGATCGCAGGTTGCAACCGAACGATGCTCTGTTGCTTTACCTAATTACTTGCAGTACATATGCTTACTTTAAATAATTGTTGATACCGTTGACGTGACCTAGCAGCAGTAGGTATCTAACGCAAATAATTATTTTAACATTATTTTTATATATATTTTATAAGTATCTAGAAGTGCGCTGTAAGTTTATGTATAAACATGAACACAGTTAAGTTTACTAAGTATTAATCGTGTAATTTAAACAGACGAAGCCGCTATTACTATTTACAAACATTTCTTTTATTTGGTAATTTTATTTTTAAATTTATTATATAAAACTAAATATGGTAAAAATATTTATGGTTAATGACTTTGAGAAACTTTAGGACATTATTTTAAAAAACACATTGTATATGTATAAAAAATAAAAATACTATTACTTTAGATACATTCAATTACTTGAACGATTCAATTTTAAATCGGAATTCAACGCCATTGGTAGGTACTTAAACATATAAAAACAGCTACGACAACAAACTTAGATACTTACATAAACAATCTTAACAATTTTATTGTGCTTGTTCATATACAATGTTCATTACATCATAAATTCTTCAATGTTCATACTTGTTGGTAATAAATAACATGTATTATTCACTTATTAAAATTATATCTTTAACAAAACGTACTGTCATTATATAGCCATTCATTTAAAATAGGCTAGTAAATATTGGTATAGCGACTATAAGCACGATCTCTTCTCATTTCGTCGGTCTAAAGCAAAGCACAGCGTTGAATCCAAGTGCCACGCACCGCGGGCCGAAATGATATGAAAATTGGTGTATGGACTGTTTTAACACGAGGTTCCTTCTGCCTACCCCTCTCAGGAGGCACAGGTAAAGACTATTTTACTTCACATTAATAATTTCTTGGATAATTCCATTTCATATACTATATGTTTAAAATGATTAAAATGCAGTAAGAATAAAAGATGTAAAGAATTAATTATAATTTGCTGTTACATTTTTAAATATATTTCGCCATGTTTCAATCACAATAACGTCAAAGTTGCGAGAGTGTAATGACTTCCTTTATAATTCAAATAACATTTACATAAGAATGTAATGTAGGCTGTGGGTGCAATAAGTGTTATAGATTTAGTATCGCAATTTGTGTACGAAGGCTTGGAATTGTATCGGCTCCCTTAATATTTCATTTGGCTGGTGGAATTAGAATGTAAATAAGTTTCAGCTATACTCGTATGTAGGTATGGTGTATCTGTTAATATTCGTTTTTAATCATTTTAGACTGTCGCGCAGATTCAATGTTTGACTGTAAACGTGGAATAAAATAAAATAGACTTTTTAAATCATTTTCGTTTGTTACTTTACACACAACACAATATATACTTGTATTACATAAGAAAGATTTTTTTACATTTTAAAATATAAATTGTTATAAAAAATATATTTAAAAATTTAATAAAACTCTCTTCTGAGGATGTGACAAGGGTCCAAGACGTCGGTGACTAGGCCTCCAGAGAGAGGAAACTCCTCACAATACGTACCGTCTCAAGTAACACAATAATTATTATAGGTCCTGTATCCCGCACATAGCAGGGTATGCAGAGCTAACCTGTGTTAAGACCCGTTCCTTCGTTTCGTTAGACGCAGCGCTTTGATTATTTTAGGCTCAAATTTGATATACGTTATTCAAAGGTTTACTTTCTTTTTTTTTTTTAAGGAAGAGACACGGCAAACGAGCGTTCGGGTCACCTGATGGTAAGTGACTACCGCC
>DWAO01002042.1:0-16934 GCA_018230605.1 Heliconius congener
TCGATCCCCACTCGAGGAAATGAAATATTTATTTAAATTTATATTTCCATTTTTCACTCTGGTGTCAAAGCAAGGAACGGCGTTAACTTTCTCCACTCAACACGCAATGCCTCGAGAACCCGGCGGTAAGTGCGGAACGGAGTGTTTTAACACAAGTTTCCTCTGCCTACCTTGCTGTGTGCTGTGTGAAACTGGTTTTTTTTTTGTTTAATTAAATTAACTTAGTATGATTATGATATATGGTTTTTTTTATTTCATTTTTTTGAGACGTCATATTGAAAAGTTACTTTTGCATTGATAATTTAAAAGAAATATATAATTAAGTTATCGAGAACAATAATAAAAGACAACGATTGTTATTTCGTATCCATAAATTATAAAATGTTAAAAAATATCAGAATATTTACTTAAAATTTTGATATGAATTTTACGGTGTAAAAAATAAATTGTTATCACCTGCGTCCTATTATGTTGTCCAAATGGTAAACATTATTTTTACTTCTTATAACTACATAAGCTACTTAATGTTAAAATATAAAAAACAATACATAAAAATTGTTTTTTATATTTTATATAATAATGAATAAGAAAACATTAAACATAAACTATAATAAAAAACAAGGGACGTTGTGATTACAAAGTTTAATTCCACAAGAAGACAAAATGAAGTTTATATTATACCAATTATTAATATTTGTATAATATACGTTTAATTTTTGGTAATAAAAAATATATGTTAAACGGCTTTATTTCAAAGGTTAAGGCGATGCAGATATTGATTACTATTGTGGATATTGAATAAAAAGGCAAACTGTATGTAACATTTTTACAAAATTTAATACATAAAAGCTTTATAAAAGCTTGTGTGTGTGTGAAAGTGTTGTAACTGTGGTTTATAAAAACTTTTAAAAAATTAAATAATTTAAATATTTAATTCTATGAAAGATTCTGTATACGTTACAACAATATAAGATATGCACAATCATATAAGATATATTATTTAAAACAAATTTTAAGTAAAACAAAAATAATAAATGTATTAATTACGTACTAAAAGAATGAATGGGAACTTTATTTAAAAAATGATTATATATTGTATATTCATAAAATTATAAAAATAACATATAAAATTACTTGTTTTACTTAATATTTGAAATTTATACTACATTTAAGTATAAATAAAATAAAACCACACTCACAAAAACTTTGCCATATTAAAAAATAATCTTTCTTTCTTCTTCTTCTTCTTTCATCTACACTACTCTAGATGTAATAATAAAAATAGCTGTATGCACCTTCCAATGCATTGTTTCTATTGTGATGTATAGTTTATTTGAATGTTATTAAGTTAAATCATTTTGTAATGCATAAAGCAATATTATTTTGTTTAATATGGAGTTTCATTTCGCCCTTTGTAATTATACATGCTCTTTTGTCTTTTAGTCATAATCGCTTTTTAATTTTTTAACCCACTAGGGTTTTTTTTTTGAGGCAAAAAATGTTGGCGCCGAAAAATCCATAGATTGTTATCTATTTAAATTGACGCCATTATATAAAAGAATCACACACAACATTACAAAAAACACAACTTGAACTTTTTAATATAGCTTGCTTGTCCAAAATAGGAATTTAACTTTACAGAGTTAGTAGTTTTAAAAATTTGTAATAATAAAAAACAACAAAATAATGAACAAAATATTTATTTACAAATAGCAACATTAAAACTAATATGTACAGGATATTATATTTGCAACACCAAATGTTGGCATATTAATTTAAAACAAAGTTTTTAATATTTCAGAGTGTCTCGCATTAAAATAATAAACATCTAGATTTCAACGAATTGCAAAACCATTGCTTTCAACGAACTCTTTTTACCAAAGCAGCTTTAGTAATCACATTAAGAATATGTTTTAATAAAAGTGAACTATTTTCATTTCTCGTCGCTTTGGTTAGAAAACAAAGCGAAGCGTTGAGCTCCGCCACTTAACTATGTCTCGAAAGATTGGACACGGGGTGAGAGGAACGGTGTACTAATACTAGGTTCCCTTAGCCTACCCTACTATATACGTCATTCAACGTGAAGCTATAAAAATTAGGCCCTACGCTATAGAAAAAGGTTTTATTTTATTAATCATCTTTTAACAATTCATCTTCAATATCATTGTCCTCCGCTTTCCGTTTCTTAGGTCTTGGCCTTTTGCCGTGTAACATTTCCAATTTAATTTTCTTTGCTTTTTTCTTCTTTTCTTTAACTTGTAGTTTTCTTTTTGCTGCCTTTTCTGGGTTATTCACTTTTTCTTGCAGTATAATCTGAAATGGTTTCAGATTCAATATTAAAATATTATAAGGACTATGTGATAATACAAGGGTTGTTGAACCCTGCTATGCTAACGTTTTTTTTTATATTTTTAAAATAATTATATTTATTATATTTCGAACACTTTGCAGTAGAATAAGCTAGAGTTTAAGTTGTCAATTTGTATATATTGTCTTTAATGAATAAAAATAAACGCAAAAGTAATTGAGATTAGGAAATATATTATTGTGTATTTTAAGCGGGCGAAGCTTCGCGTAGATGGCTAGTTTTAACATAAACTGACAAACACATCAAGTTATTGACATGTATTATATTACAGACAAAAAATAATAATTTATATAAACACTAAAAACCCGGTCGTGGACTTGATTCTCACTTGTGGAAAAAAAATATTAAATATTTTCATTTCTTTACACTAGTATCAAGGCAAATCGCAGTGTTAAGAGTTCGACAGAAAGTGGAAAACGAAAGTGTCTTAACACTAGTTTCCAAGATACACTCTGCCTGCCCTGCTATGTTATAAAAAAAACACAAGATAGATATAAAATAGCCTACCTTCTTTCTTTCAGCTCTTCTCACATTCAAGCGCGTCTGAGCCTCGGCCGCCATTTTGCTATACTCAATATCTCCGATTTTCCTTCTCAATTTCTTTCCCAACCGTCCAGCTAGTTGTTTCACTATGGACGATGGTCCATCACCCGTAGAAAGTTCTCGAACGATCGCCGGTAGAAATATATCGACTATAGTGTTAATGTCTTCAGTGTCTAAAGAGCTTATTAGGTGAAGCCACATCGTGAATATGGCTGTTCTCTGTGAAATTATAGTAATGTCATTTTTAAAACAACAGGCAGGTTAGGAAAAGAAAATCTCATAAAAACAATTATAAAAATAAATTACTTAATAAAACTATAATACAACCAAAAACTCATTTCCTCGTTCTGGCAATCCGACAAAACGCTAATCACGAATGTCTCGCAAATTCGACGGAAAGTGAGGAGCGGAATGTCTTAACAGTAAGTTTCCATGTTCCCACCGACTACTCCGCTACGTGGGATACAGAAAAAAAAACAGCTTCACGCTGTATCCTGCTCACAACAGGGTAGGCAGAGGAAACCTAATCTGAAGGCATTGCGTGTTGAGTGTCGGAACTCCTCGCCGCGCTTTAAAGAACGCCGGGATACAGAGTGAAGTTAATAAAAACATATGTTTGTTTTTCCTTCAAACTTACAATATTCATACTAGTAGGTGCCTTAGCGACTTCCACGTTGACGGCTTTCCTTAATTTGAACAAAATCCATCTTATATTCACTTTAGCATTATACTCTGTGTCACCTTCATCTGCTTGAACTTTGCTTATTATTTTGAAACAAGGCATGGCGTGGACGATTTTTAATATTTGAAATAACACTGCTGTTACCTAAATAAAAAAAGTAATATTTATTACTTTTATTTAAGATTGTTGTGGGGTCGATGCTCAAAACGGTCGCATTTATAAATTCTTTGATAAATTATGTGGTTTCCTCATAGATAACATTGTCAGAAATGGACCATATAAAAATAGGATCACGTTGGAAGCACCATAAAAAAAACAATCATCAAAATTGGTTCGCCCAGTGGAAACTCTATCAAAACCTCTTTACGGAAATCGATTAAAAATAAAAAGGGTACGGATAAAAAGATACTAAAAAAATATATTATCTTTATTTTATTAATATTCATAAAATAAAAAGCATAATATATGATGATGATGATGATGCTCAAAGGAACCTTTACTTCAAACAAAAATTTTTGGTCATCCAGGAAATTATCCTTAAATTTTTTAAATTAAATTAGTTCTTAGATAATAATAAAAATTGAATACCTGTTCGGCCATATCTTTCGACACAGTGGGCGTGTACTGCGCGCACAGATCCAAAACGAGACTCCTCAAGAAATCCTCCGTACTATCGAATATAAAGCCCCTTTCACACTCAACACTCAAATTATCATTTAATTCATTTATATCGATCGCCCCTAACAAAGCACTCAGTATTTTAACAGATTTCAATCTAACCCACGCGTGTGGATACGCCAGTAAAGCTTTGCACTGCTGGCCGATTTCATCAAAATCGTTGATATATTTTTTATTCTTCAAACTAGACGAGCAATGCACGGTTATTTTATCTATTAGATTCAACATTTGTATTAGACTGTGGTCTTTCTCTTTTTGTTTGTTTTCGTCGGTTTTTTCGTCGTCTTGGCTAAGTTTCATTTTGACGAATCTACCTTCGGTTATGTCGTTGCTTAGTAATAGTATTTTGCCGATCACTAGAGGGAGAATGGAGGTTAGACGGTTTTGGAATTTCTCTTGCTCGACGTTCACAAAACGAATGCTTAGTTGGGCAGCTAGTTCGAAATGGATAGGCTGTCGATAACGAAAATTATATTAAAAATTAAATAAATGTATTACATAATGTGATATTTCGTGATTACGTTACACCTTAATATTATATTTATTTATAATTTGATTTATTTTAATTTTTTTATAACAAAACTTGCACATTTTTGCACCCCCTATTGAATTCTAGATGAAATGACATAACATTTCTGAGAGTAAAATCGAATCGAATCAAAATCGCCTAATATCGATTTGAGGCAAACTCATTTCCATTTTGAAGGTGATTTGAAATTTAACTATTTATTTATTATATATATTTTTTCGGACAATTTTTTTACTGTGACATTTGCTGAGTTACAAATTTGTATGTGTTTGTTAATTTAGTTTAAAAATAGAAAATCTTTACATACCTGATTATCCTTAAAAAACGCTAAAAGTAATTCATACAATTTATTTCTACCAGTCAATGGTAGTTTGCTCAGAATAGCTTCAATACAAGATGCGGCCGAGGCCCTACACTCCGGTGAACTGTCGTTAAGCATACACGCGCCGAGTGACAGGAACATAAAGTCGCCGTGGTTTTTTAATTGATCCTGTAAATAAAGTATTTTTTTAGTTTCACGCTTTAACCCGCATTTTACAGGATAGCCAGAGCGAACTCAATGTTGAGATACTTCTTTCGGTTACTATCCGATTTTCCGAGACATTGCGTGTTGAATGACACAACTCAACGCCGCGCTTAATTTATCAAGGCAAGAAAATTAAAATTAAGAACTTAAAGAAACAAAGATACTGAATATACACTTTTTGTCTTACGGGGTCTTGATATAAGCTTATTGACTCATTTTTTTTAATGACTAGATATTAACAGTAAAAAAAATTATTATCAAAGAATTGAAATGAACTGAAACTGAAAAAATCAAATGTTCCACTTTGACTAGATATGTAAAGAGAACCTAGGGTAAGACACTCCACTCCACTTTCCGTTCAATTTTAAAATATTGCTTGTTGAGTATAGAACTAACTCTTATAACTCCACGCCGCACTTTGTTTTATAACCAAAGCGAGTAACTGGAAATAATCCGTTCCCCGAATCAGCTTTGAACCCACAACCTGTCGTATAGTCACAAGTTGTGCTCCTACGCCACGAGTGGCCTCATTATTTCATATTATAGACAATATAAAAAAATATTTACCGCATTCAGTTTACCGATGATCATTTCTAGGAACTTAAGGGAAGATTCTCTGCCATGTTGCAATTCATAATTGAGTTGTGTTACAAAGAATTGTATATACTTCTCCAGTCTCTTACCGGGAGAATAATGTGTTAAATAATTAACGAAAATTGTACGAGCTTCTTCTCTGTAAATAAATAGATTTATTATAACTATGTATAATTACAGTACGGTCGACGAATCGTGGCTACTCTGAAATAAGATTTCAGAAAAATAAGATTTTTTGTTTTTCTTTCGTAGCTTCACTCTCTAAGCCACACTTAACAGGGTAGCCAGAGGGAACCTGGGAATCTAGTGTTAAAATATTAAGTTACTTGTTTCTGCTAATTCCGGCTAATTTTTAAGGCATTGCATGTTAAGTAGCAGAGTTCAACGCTGCTCTTTGTCTTGTATCGTCGCACCAGAACGAAGAAATGAAAATATTCAATATTTAATTCCCCAAGTGCGAATCGAATACACAACAATCGCATTTACAGTCACACGCTTGCGCCACGTGGGCCACGACAGCTTCGTTTTTCACGAATGTCGTTAAAAAAATTTTTGTACATTTTTATATCAGTACCTTGACCTTGCAGATTCACTCAAAATACATATCTTAGAGACTTTCTCCATAACCTCATGCAATTCACTCGAAACTAGTTTAGCTTCCAATATGGCTTTTAATAAAGAAAACGAATTCGCTTGTTTTTCATCATTCTGACAATCTTCTTCTGCATAAAGTAAAAGTGTTTTCAATTGTTCAGCTTCTAGATTGAAATATTTTACGTTTCTTATTAGAACTGTTACAGCCTGTAATAAAATTATTAATTCGAATTTAAATGGTTTTTAACGTACAACATTCTTAACTAAGTTTCTCATTATTTTATTAACAAAATTATTATTTGAAAAACCTAAAAATATATAATTTTTAATGACATCCCATCCTACTAATATTATAAATGCTTAATTTAATAAGTTTTCAGATTAAGCGGTTCTATTTTCACACAAAAACTACAAAACAAATTTAGTTTAAACTTTATAGCTCAGATTAACAAGTAGTCTAGAAATATATGTAAAAATTTTGCGTAATTAATAACCGAACGCTAGTAACTAAAAAAGAATGGCTTACCTTAAACGAATTCCTTACTAAATGATAATTATCATTTTGCTTACTAATTTCAAAGGTAGCATATTTATGTAGTATAGAAAATATGGTTTTCACGATATCTTTGACCGTTTCTTCTAGGCTTGGCGTACTTATTCTGATCGTCCACAACGTTGCTATACATTTCATTGCAATTGTCGTTACTTTGACGTGATCACTCTTCAAAGCATCTACCAACAAAGGTATCAGAGGATCCACAAATGCTTTGCAATCGATTCTGGGAACCTTTTCCCTTTTAAGTATTACGTATAAAATGTTCAAGCTGAATTCTATAAGGACGTGCGCGTTCGTTTTTGACGATGTTTTGACGTTTCTAGCCTGAGATTCCTTATTACGTTTCGGGATTTCAGGAACTATAAAACAATCTGGTTTAGCTCTGAGCATATTTTCCCTTTGAGCCTCAGTTAGTTCACGTTTTGGTGCATTTAGAACGAATTCTGGTATACTTTCCGATGCCAAACCGTGTAGAAATACGAATAGTGATTCGACATCGATAAATTTATTTGTTACTAATCCACTTGTTATATGCATGAGCGCTTCTTGAACTTTAACAACAATTTTCTTCGAATGGTGACTTTGTAAAACTTCTTTGAAAGGCAATAGAAGATTTATCAAACATTTTTCACTAATATTTTGAGCTACTATCATAAGAGTAACGTAACTTTTCTTGCTTGGCTTAGCTTCAGGTGTTTTATAATGTAGCTTGTCAACTTCTTTCTCTTCGGACAGTGCTCCAAAAAGATCGTTTGTACAAACATCGATTATATAATCGAGATTTTCATCGATATCGCCATTTTTAAAATCGTTTTTCAAAGCATCTAACACTGTATGTATTGTAGCAACAAGCACGTGCACTTGAAAACCTCTAGTCAACAGTAAAGTGAGGTGTTCTAACAGTACGCCCAAATATGGCGTACCGACTGTCAACATGATCTTCTTGACGATATCTCTTGCAGGTATTCTTATTTGTTTTAATGGAGATTTTAAAAATGAGCACAGCTTTATTATAATCCTACAATAAAAAATCCTATTATTGTATACATTGATCTACATATATCAAATGTAAATTTTTCAAAAATTCAATTTCGAAAAATATTTTTTACATAGCGGATAAGAACGTCGACGTAGCTAAATATTAACGATCAGAGAACTTTGACTTTCCAAAAGTTGCGGGTTTAAGTCTCGCTACGTTAATTTATATGTAATACGTAATAACATTCAAATTATACGTAATTTTTTTTTAATATTTTTCTACAATTAGTGTGGAATAAAAATTTAAGTAAAAATAAATATGGCAACATTAAAGGCTTACCCAGGCAGTTGATGTCTCAATATATCTCCAGGCAGTCTTTGCAATAGCTTAACCAACGCAAGCGCGATGGGCACTCGCAGCATGTCTTCTTCAACGCGCGCCATCCCCATACGACGCCTGTTCACTTTGTGAGACTCCTCGTGCTCCGTTAATTTACCGATTGCCCTAAAATTATTTCATATGAAAGTATAATTCAAATATCTTAAAATGTAGTTATATAGTATATATCGCTTCGTCCTTTACTTTGGGACTATTTTTGTCTAATCTCAGCTCTGATAGACAAAGCTCGACATTAAGTTCCACCACTTAGCCTATTCTTGAGGACACAAGATTCTCTCATTCTATCAATCTATAGTAGATCTATAGTCTAACTTACGTAAATATTTTTTGCTAACAATAGCTACAACATAGTACAATTAAATAACAACATCATTAAAACTTTTAGTTGACTTTTCTAGTATTAGTAGGTTAGTTTTCTTACCGATTCAACTGTGGCAGCAATCCGCTGGATAACGATTTGATTATTCTGTTTGCGACAGACGGCGACACATTGGTGATTCGTTCATAAGCAGGTGTGTTATTTAATTCTTTGCTATTCTGATTTTCATCATCCTTCTCTCCTTCTACTAACAAATTAGATTCTAATTCTTCAATTTTTTCATTTCCTTGCTCTTCCTCATTCTCAGAATCACTGTCTACATTATCTACTTTTTTATCATCACTAGTTTTAATTGGTTCATTTTTTTTAGTTTTAATGTGTTTAGTTCCAATATTCATAGTCAAAGCTTTCGGTAGTTCAATATTTTTGACTTTTGAGAAGTCAAAGTGAAAAGAGTCTAAAATACCGATTAAAATGCGTGTTAATTGTTTTTGATGTTCTGTTGTATGACGTATTTTGTTTAGGTACAGTTTAAGTATAACTTCATAGTGATACCAAGGCAACAATCTACAGCATGTTGATATTACTTCTATACACGCATCTATAAGACTGTTTTTATCATTGAACTTGTCATCACAAATGTACATCGAAGCTAAGGGCAAAATGAAATTTGTAAGAGTCCTCGGTGTCGGACATTTTATTTGTTTCTTAGCAACTTTACTAAATTTCAAGAGCGCTCTCACTTTTCTATGTAATTGTAAATGACAGGAATTTTCAAAGAAATCCACTTCCACGTCTTCTTTACTGGCCAATGGAGCTAAGTCGGATAGAACAACGTCTACTTCAGGACATTCTCTAACCAATTCTCCGAGTAGAGTAATACTTTCATTGCGCAGAATATCATTTTTCTTATCTCTAATCCCAGTTGATATAAGAGAAAGCACAGTATCACGAACTAAAAACTGGCCATCTGTCGCGGAACGGTATTTTGTAAGAAGTTTTGGTAGAATTTTTTTTAAACACAATCCCGCACTATCCCGCAAACCTATATCTTTTTCGGTACGAATGAAATAAAAACAATTATTAACGATCAATATTGTTAGATCAACATCGATTTCATTTGCATCTAGCATCTGATAAATTTGTTTGTATGCGTCGAGTCTTCTATCAAAATCAGGCTGTTCAATCCATCTCTTATTAAAGGCATTCATTTCTGTTATAACATAAGCTATTTTCGATAAATCATCTTTATTTGCAGTTGCATTTTGAGCAATCGACGAAAGCAACTTAATAAGAAGTTTTCTCACTTCCACTGGACCAACTTTGTTGAACAAAATGGATATATTTTTTATGTATTGTTGTGGATTTGTACTGTGTCCGAGCAAATTTATAATTGTATTGACAGCGTGTTCCATGTTTTCTTCAGCCATGTTCATGCAGACCTTCTTTACTAGTATAGGTAACAGTAAACTCAATAATTCATCACACATTTCCGGTGTAGTCACCATTTCTGTGACTCTCGATAAAATCAATAGATCTCGTTTATTTACTGAATTAGATTTTGCTGAATTAGCTATTCGTCGTTTCATAACTTCCAATACACTTGGCAGATGTGGGATTAATATTTTACTTCCAAAATTAATATCAAATTTATTTTCAGCACCTACTTTTAAAGAACAGAATGATTCTATACTTGGGATGTCTTTCTCTTCTTCGTCTTCTGTTAAAGTCAATAACTTTTCAATCATGTCTAATATCAAATTGACTACTCCGGGGGCAGTTTTAGGAGCTAATAAAAGTTTGAATATAGCTGGCAGGACAGTTATTGAAGAATCTTTCTCACAGCAAGTAAGAAACAATATATAGTACCTAGGATTTTGACACCATATGTTAAACAATTTAAGTAATGCTGTAGGACTATGGATACCCTCAATTTGTAATCGCGGAACGAGCGGCCATATTAATGTTTCAAACAAAACAAACAATTCGTCTTTGTTCCATGTATATTTTTCAAATTGATCAAATAACTTTCCTAGTGTACCTATCGATAAAGTTCGCAGGTTTTTCATCACCTTCACATAGCCAATGTGAACTTTATCAACATTTGCTAAAACACTAGCTACATTTGATGATACTGCGTAAAATATCTTAAAGAATTCGGACAGCAACTGATCTTTCATATAACCGCCAAAATATTCTCGCACCACATCAAACAAGTTCAAAATACTATTTAATTTGCCGGGACTTGTGACAGACTTTAAATTAGTATTTTTTAATATACTGATATATATTTCTTTTGGATCCATTGTCATGTATTGTTTGAGGTAAGAGAATGCCATTTCTATAAACATTCTCAATTCATTTTCGTTGCAGCCGCTCAAATATCGCATTATTAAAGATCTTCTCGTTTGACCTCCGCCTTTTTTGTCAGCGGCTAATTTAGAAGTCATTTTCCCATAGAGTATTCTTAGTATTAGTGGTATCACATGTTCCCTATGTTCCGGCTGTATTGCCTGTGAATCTTCAGTTATTTTGAACTGTGTCAACTCATCTTTGAATTTTTTCTCATCCACTAAGTTGTACAAATTGATTTTGTATGGCGTAACACCTTTATTTTTATAATTCAAAATACAATCCAAAGCATATTTCTGTAGACCAGGATTCTTGTGCTTCAAAAATTCTAAAAACAATTCCCAAAACACAGGTTCTTTGTGAAGGGCTCTGGGATTTTTGAATTGTGACAAAACTTGCATTATATTTATAAGAGTTTTAAAAACAATTTTACCAGATACTGAATCATGGACATTATCATCTGGTAAATCAATATTTTCTTCTTCATCACCATCATTAGATTTATCATCTATATCCATTTCTTCTTTGTTATGTATTTCAATATCTATTTTAAGAGCATTCATAGTGTCACTTCTTCTATATTCTTCATCAATGAATTTTAAAAATAAAACTACTACATCTCTATTCTTTGCTTCGCACACTTGAATAGTATTATTCATTATTTTCAATATTAAATTTCTGTAGTTATATAAGTCGGGTCTTTCAGAAATATTTGTGTATTCTGAATAAATGTTAGCCACTAATTCATTATTAATGCCCAAATCGTCTTCAAATATGAATATCTTTAAGTTACTTTTAGCATTAGCAAAAGAACATTCTAGGGCTTTATAGAATGTAGGCCAAAAATCATCTGCATTTAACGCATTCCCATATCCAGCAATAAATTCAGATACAGGTTCCCATAATAACTTGAAATTAACGTACAACACTCCCAACATGTAATTTAATGAGAAAAGATGAAAATCAGTGTCTTTGGCAATTTCATACTGTGTTGTATTAAACACCATTTTTTGTAACAAATTTAGCTGAGTTCTATACTCTTGTATAGTTGGTGATATAGATTCGACAGTAAAACAGTTAGTAAAAATCGAAAATCTTTCAGTATCTCCACCACTTTGAACTGTTTTATTTAATTCTTCTACATTTTCAAATAATTTATATATATGAGTAGTCAACAGGCGCACCTGTAAGTTTGATAAAAGGGTATAAAATTAAAAGTATCATTAAAAATATAACATATTGTCTAACTGGAAGATTATCTAAATAAATTGTTTCTCCAATATAATATACATGTCTACACTTAGATTTTTTTTTTGTGAAACTAAATTAAACTAAACTGCTGTATCCTGCACATATCAGACTAGGCAGAGGAAACCTGGAAATTAAATGTTAAGACACTTCATTTCCATTTTTTCCCAGTCCCAAAGTCGCATGCTTGTGTGAGTACCTGGCGCCACAACCTTTTTCTTAAATTAAATTCAATATATTAATGTAAGTAGGGTTGTGATCGGTCGTGGCGCCAAGCGGTAGGGAGCCAAGCGTGCAACTGTAAACGCAACAAGTTGTGTGTTCAATTTGATGTTATCAAAGCCAAAAAAAACTATATAAAAAGTAAAGAATAAAGTACTTCGAAATAATACTTACTATATGAAATGGAGACGAAACATTTGATCTTAAATAAGAATCGACTAATGATAAAAATGGATAACTTAAACCATTCTCACTTTCATACGCACTCAAGTATAAATCCACTAAATGAAGTGCAACTAAATAATTTGGATCAGCAGCACAAGGTAATAAAATAGGAAGCAATGTATCAATATTACATATTTTCGTTATATTTTTACAATTTGATATATGAATTGCACACTCCAAAGCACTTGTCAGTAAAAATATTACCCTTCTGGTCAATTTTGATTTAAGTGTAGTATCACAATGAAATTTATTCTCGTCTGTTTGTGCTTCAATATTGTAACTCATAAGGACTTCTAGAAATTTCGATATAATATTACCGAGCATTTTGATACATATTTCAACATCAATCTTTTCAATATGGGGAAGGCAATATAGAACATTTAATAGCTGCTTTGGATTTTCAATAAAACTTTCAACTTCTTGGGTCAAAACATTTTTAACATGATCCAAAAACATGGAGTGTCCTTTACCAAAGCCTAAAGGATATTTCACCCATTCAAATAATTTCAAGCCATTAATACACAAAGGTGACTTTTTAAGGCAAATCTTAGCCAATGTGGACATGGCATCATCATCAAAATTAGATTGAATTACAAATTTTATAAACGGTGGTAGTATGTGCATATCAAATTGTGAATATTGGATAACGTTTTGCACAAAATTTATCAGAATTTTTGGAAATGGCAATGGTAATAATACTTTAACAATTATACCAGCATGTTCTTGTGAAAGGGAAATATTAGAAGAAAGAAGCATGAGTGTTCCAATTTGTGAACATACTTCTAGAACATTCTCTGATGATTCATTGCAAATAATTTTAACTAATAACAAAGTAAACTGTTGTGGGTTCAACAAATATTTTCCTTGCTGATGTTCTATTATTTGACCGGTTAGTCTTAAAATGTATTCCAATCCCACATTTTCATTTTTTTCTTTCAAAATGTCTTCTAAGTTTTTATTTATATTTTCCCAAACTATGTTAAATTCTTTAGGTGATATATTTTGTAAGATATCTTCAAAGGTTTGAGTTAATATTTTAAATAAAACATTTTGATGTTCTTCTTTTTCTTTTAGATGTTCTAATAAAAGTGGAAGAAAGCTTTCGATGCAACTGTGAAACTTGTTGCCCACACCTCTTACAATTTCAAACAACAAATGACCACATCCAGATATCGCCTGTAACAGATATATTTTTGATTTTAACAATTTATTTGTATTTGTGACTCACATGCAACTTCATTGTACCACAAAAAATATATATTAAATTATGTGAAAGAAATAAAATAAGAAAATTGTTTTCTTGCTTGTTTGTGTGTCTTCTAATATTGCTTGCTTTATGAGTGTAAAACTAAAACATGAAAATATACTCACATCATCATTGGTTTGCAAGTAATTAAGCATAAGGTCTATAAATTTTTCCTTATCCCTTATATCTCTTGCAACAAATGCAAAACTTTCTGCTGCAAAATTATTTATATACTGTGGTTTTGTCTCACTCAATAAAGGTATAATTCTAGTTAAAACAACTCCAATATCCTTCTTCAGATAAGGTTTTAGTGTTTTAAATAAAAACGCCAAACATACTAAAGTCCACTCTAGTTTTTCAGCATCTTTTGTATTCAGTAAATTTATAAGAATATCAAGAAATTTGGGAAAGTGTGGATAGAAATCACTTCTTAAATCTTTTGCTGTAGATACTAAAATTCTAAAAAAACAGAGAAATAATTAGTATTTATTATTATTTTTATATAAAAAAATATTCTTATAATCTTCATACTTACTCTAATAATGGTTGAAGACATAACTGGTCATCTAATTGCAAATATTTTTCCAATAAATTTAAAACTTCATCTTTCTTATGAATCAATTGTGGTACAGTGACTATACCATAAACTTCTTTTTTAAATCTTTTAAAGTTTTCAGTCAAGTTGAGGCCATGCCATTTTTGTAATGCCAAATGAAAATGAGTGTCGTTTTCACTAGGTTGACTTGCATTAGCATGTTCAATATGATATAGGGCTGCATGTCGTATATCTATAGCATTAATCCGTTCAGCAAAGGGGACAAACTAAAAAAAATAATTAATATTACTATTAAAATATGTACATAAATTATATGGCACCTTTTTGCAAAACGTTTGTTACATTTTGAAAAATTATTTATTTTAAAAGTCATTAACATATAAAATAGTTCCTTAGAGTTGAAATGTGGTTTTTCTTTAGCAGGTCTCTACAATAACCTGCAAAGATTTGTATAGTTCCAATTATTTTACGTAAATATACTTACACGGAAAGTATTTGTAGTTTTATGCTTTACAGGTTTACTCTTCATGATTAAAAGTTATAGATATTCATAAACATGTCATACTTATAATAATATTTTTATTTATTTTGAAATATTACAATTTGAATTAGACACAACACCGACATCGACATAAACACGTGTGTTTGACAGTAAATGTCAAATTGTCAGTGTCTCAGCAACTTCCAGAACTACAGACAGGCACTAAATAAAAACATAAAACAAAATTTAAATTAATTTTACAAAATAATATCAGAGTAATAAATTCTGACTTCTTTTTTTTTCTTAAATGTTTTATTTATTTTTATTGAAATAATAAAAAAGAACAAAAGTAGTTAACTTCAAATTTTTTACTGTTTACCGATTTATGAACGACATCATTAAATGTTCAAGAATCAAAACATCGAGTTTGTCCTTTTATCTTACTCGTTTCTTATTTTGTATTTGTACGTTGTTATCCTAATTTGTAAAAAAATTTGGAACTCAAAAAAGAAACGATCGCTTTTATTTTTAAAACTATTTTGATTGCCCTAAGGTATTCTAGGAAGTAGTGATTACTTATTTTCCTCTTTTTTTTGTTCAATGCTTGCTAGATTTGTAAATTCACTGCCATTTGGGCTATCACAGCGAATAACTAAGCTGTATTTTCAAGGTAAATAGTTTCGAATCATTCATTTTACAAAGTAATTGTGTAAACAATGTAAAAAATATGTTAGTAGTAGACACGAGATTGGAGCAATTATTCTACTAATAGTCGGCATATAATTTCTAGCTTTAGTTTGGAATCAGCGTGATTCACATAGCGTACAAGAAGTCCACGAATACAAAGCTATGGATATAAGAATATTGCCCGCTTTACAAGACAATTATATGTACCTAATAATTGACAAGACTACTAAAGAAGCTGCTATTGTAGACCCAGTAGAACCACAGACGGTCTTGAAAGCTATAAATGGTCAAGGAATAAAACTAACTACTGTATTGACTACTCATCACCATTGGTATTTATATTTTAAATTAATATTTGTCCTACCTACTGACTTGTTTTAATCTTATTAGAAAAGTCAACCTTGTTATCAGTGTTGAAATAAAACAGATTTTTGCATTTTCATACGTTTCAGGTTCTTTATTGAAAAGTTAGTTTTAATTGACCATTATGATTTTAATTGAAATAAATAAATATTTTTTTAACTTTAGTGCAGCATTCAGTAGTTAAATATGTAATCATACTTACATATAGCAGGCTAGGCAGATAGGAACTATTTTCACAAAACTCCATATGATAGAACACAAAGTGTTGAGTGGCAGAAAGCAATATTTCATCTTGTCACTAGAGCTGGGACCCTAGGAACCCTGGGAATCCATTTGAACCTCAATAGCTATATGGAGTATGTAATGCTCTACTTTCCTTTAAAATTCCAGGGATCATGCAGGAGGAAATGAAGATTTAGTTAAATTACAACCAGGCTTAAAAGTATATGGTGGGGATGACAGAATTGGTGCCCTGACCAACAAAGTCCAACATGAAGAACAATTTAATATTGGTGAACTCAGTGTGCAGTGTCTTTACACACCTTGCCATACTTCAGGGCATATTTGTTATTTTGTTTCACCCAAAGATGGCAGTGACTCAGCAGTTTTTACTGGTAAGTATATTATTGTAGTAGTTTTACTTTACAGTTTTCCACTTTGTATATACTTAACACTACATCGTCTGTGTTGTGTTAAAGCACTCTTTTTATGCTTTTCACTTAAATTTGGGACACTTAATTAGAAAACGTATAAAAATTTGAACGTAGCGGGACTCGAACCCGCGCCT
>DWAO01002043.1:0-16933 GCA_018230605.1 Heliconius congener
GGACGCAATATACGCATGCAGTGTTTGCTTTCAAACGGCTATACATTATTGATATTATATTGTGCTTGTAAAAGTACTCATTTAAAAATGTAATAGCCACTAGCAAACCAAATTAAATAAATAAAATAAAATAAATATTATTTTATAGATGAAGAAGAAGGATCCGTCTTATGAGTTATCCTTTACTCCATTCTTAACCCTTCAAAATATTTCGTGTGATTATAATCGCTTTTTACTTAATCAGTCTAGTAAAATATTTGATTATTTATTTCATAGTGAGAGAGTAGCTGTCGTGGTACAGCGTCACAGCGCGGCTTCTGGCTGAAACCTTTACGTTAAGATCCGCCACTCAACGAAAGATTATAATATAAATATCTGGTTTATAAATATTCACTTGTCTTGGATTTGTACTCACAAATTTACAATCATCGTCTTAAGCTTTAATCTACATCCTAGCATTGGTCCCGGCCTTTGTTGCCAGGGTCTACAGGATCTACTTAATAAAAAAGGTGGTAGTTGAGTTTGAAGATGGTATTTAGCAGCTCTTGGATCTATAGTTATCTCTTCTTCACAGAGGATGAATACAAAGCAGTATGCTCAAAGCAGTATCGTTCGTTGCATTATCCGCCACTCTGCAGTTTCAAGTTTAGTGGTGATAAACTTTTATTGCGGATTCTTGCTTCGGCTCTTTTACTGATAAATTTTGCTAATATGTATTCCAGTATGTCTTTAAGAGAATTGGATTGCTCTACTCCATAAGTCAATAAAGGCAGCCTCTCCGTCTTCAACCTTATTGGCATTATCCAAAACAATATATTTATGATGTATATGATGAGTGTAATTTCATGCAAAATCTCGTTTTTCTGTCCCTATAAAAAATTCGGGGATTCCTTTTTAAGTCATCACACTCCGTAAGGGATCTGTGTGTTAAGTTTAAGTTTTTTAAGGGCTATAGGCGTGGGCATGTCTATCAGGCAATCATCATATATTTATGAGTAGCTTATATTGCGAGAAAGCAAGCTGGATGTTTTTGCTAGCTATAAGTCACTTGAATACTTTTGTATCGTAATCAAATTTTAGGTTATCTAAGGGAAAATATTTATTCATTAAAATATAACGTGTAATCTTTCTTATGAGTGCTCATATTATTTAGGATATACAGCAACAGTAGTAAGTGATGTTTTTAATATTTTCAAGGTGTCATTCCAAACTTACTTTGTTTTTAGACAACGTATACAAATTTCATTACGACGTAGCTTAATCAGTATTTAGAATGTATTGCTTCGTATGCAACGCTTTTATTTTTTTGTACATTTTCTAAAAAAGTATGAGTGCTGTTGATTAGTAAAATAATTTTTAAATGTTCTTTAAATGAATCTTTAACAAAATTCACTTCCCAGCAGCGGCAAATTTTATGGATTGAATGATTACGATTACGATTTATTTTGTGTTATTCCACGAAAACATGAGAACGGAGTGTCTTGAAACTATGTTTTATCTGCCCATACTGCTTTGCAGGATAAAGGGGACTATTCAAATTTTCATATTAATACACAAACAGGCCGTCGTAATGCAAAAGTTACACAAATGCGAGTAAAGACACGCGACTATTGTAGGTTTGATTTCAATTGGGAGGAAAGGAATATTTAATATTTTCATTTCCTCGCTCTGGCACTAATGCAAAAGCCCGATGTTGAGGTACGCAACTCGAGCAATGCTTTGAAAAAAATCGGCGGAAAATGGAAATCGGAGTGTTTTAATACTAGAGTGGTTTAAGGCTCTCTGCCTATCCTGCTATTTGCGGGATACAGCGAATGCGAGATAAAGCTGATATATAAGAGATACAGATCAAGTTAATAAAAGGATGTGAACAAAGAGTCATCAGAATCCATACATTGACGGAGTAATCGTGAAAAAGATATACACATGCTTATGATAGGCATGCATACTTCACGTCGCATAAAGCATAATAGGCAAAGGACCTAGTATTAAGATATTCCTTTTCCCACTTTCCTGAAAATCATTCATAAAGTTCCCAATGGGTGGGAATCGAACCCACAAGCGTCTCGCTTACAATCAAACCTTGTGCCGGTCCACTCCTTTTTAAAGTCATATCAGTGAGAATCTCATTAGAAATAACATTAAATACATATTTAATACAATTTCATTTGAAATTATACAACGAATCTATTAATATGGTTATATAATGTAATTATACGATATACACGATAGATTCAATTAAGCGTAAAATATATACGCAGAGAAACGTTCGCATTGCACTAAGAACGCGTCGTTTAATGCATATAGTACTTTTTTTCTATATACGTAGTTAATTATATGGTTTGAAGCATTCATAATTAAAAAGAATAAAATGTGAGGCCAGTCATGGGGCGGCGGCACAAGCGTGTGACTGTAGACGCGACGGGTTGTGAGTTCGATTCTGAATATTTCTATATATTTTGACATGTCTACACGTTTTTCTGCATTTTCTATAAAACTTCCCGTGTAAGCAAATCTTAGGACACTTTATTTCTTACAATCATTACTAGTTACGAAACTCTTGGTAGGAGTCTAACTCGTATTTGACTGGGTTTTAATTCTTTACTAAAAAATAAAGAATTAAAAGGTCCAAAGATTTTAACTAAAGATTTTAACACATACGTATTTAGCCTCATAAATGCAAAAGTAGACTGAGGAATACAGAACACTTTCAAATCTGTATTGTGACGACACACGAGACATTTTTATAAAAATAAAACCTAGTAACAATTACTGAAAATATAAATAATTTACGTTTTTTTTTAAGAAAACTACTTTATGACAGAGTTTTGATGATCTTTGATTTTCGCATTTTTTAAGCTTGAGCCTTATTCATTTTGCCAATTTTTTTAATGGTTTTTTTTTACAGCAAAGATTCGAAGCGTAATCTTTTTAATATAATCCAAGCGATATAACCAATTAGCAAATAAGCTACGTGAATTCTACGCCACATTTTGTCTTAACACAGAGGAGAAATGAAAATAATTTAAATAAATTCATTGCACTAAAGAGGACAAAACCTAAATACCAACGGCCATTAGATGTCAGTGACATATCAGAGTAGGCAAGTGTTTGTCTTATAACATTTGGTTCTCCATTCGGACACTTCCATTCCCCACTTTCTGCTGAATTTTTGAGTTGTTGAATGGCGACAATCAGCGCCGGGCTTTGCGTCGTAAGCAGAGCGAAGAAATGAAAATATCAAATATTTTATTCCCCTGATTGAAAATCGAACCCACAACCGATTTACAGCGATACTCCTTAGCCCCTGTGCCTCACGACTTCAAAATATGAGTCCTATAAGCAAATCGTCTAAACAATGGACACAGATAATGCATTTCCTTCTTCCTACTTAAAGTTATATATAACGAAACATTCTCCATCATCGACTAAATACACAAACAAACATTATATTAAAAACTATACATATATATATATATATATAATTATACTTTTATTATTTGCCAGTGTTTTTGTCCTACTTTGATATACGGGCGATGAACTGTGAGAACTATTTTATATGATTTACTTAATGTTATAAATCAGTATTGCATTGGACTTGGATAGAAGAAGCATTATACTAGTGTCTATTTAACAGTAAGTGTTGTGTTATTTTATTAAGTGTTAATGATTTTAAATACACGCTATATCCCGCATATAGCAGGGTACGCAGAGGGAATGTAGTGTTAAGACACTCCGTTCCCCACACACCGCCCAGATTTCAAGACATCGCGTGTTGAGTGGCAAACACAATGCCGCGTTTTGTTGTTTTACCAGAACGAGGCAAGGAAAATAGTCCTTTCCCCCGAGTGGGATCGATCCTACAACCGTTTCGTGCATTTACAATTACGCACTACGACATTAGATATATAGAATTTCATAAAAAAATTTTTTTTAAGTTCAACTTTTAGATTATAATTATGAAATTGCTATTGAGACGTTGCTATACAATAACTAATTGTGCTTGACTCATAACCTATAACCTAATACATTTTGAACTTTAAGATAAATATGAGGAATGTACATAAATACTAAACAATTAATAATGTATTCGAGTGTAATTCGTGCATTGGCACATGCAGCGTCTGATTGTAAATGTGAAGGTCGTGGATTCGATTTCACTGGAGGGATTGAATTATTTTCATCTCCTCGCTCTGACCAGAAGAGCGTGGCGTTGAGTTCCAGCACTGCACATCCACAAATAACCTTTTGTTAGTTTTATATAATTGTATATTTTCTTTAAGCAGGTTGGTTTTAATTTTTAGAAAATTATTGTCTAATATTAAAAGTAAGTGTTTTTCTTACATCATTAATGAAGCAAGGAGACCAGTCGTGGCGCAGAGGCACAAAGTGTGACAGTAAACGCAACTGGTTGTGGGTTTGATTCTCACTCGAAGAAATGAAATTATTATTTAAATTTATATTTCTGGTCCAGCGTTATGGTATCGATTCAAAGGGCGGCGTTGATTTCATGTTAAGATATTTCGTTACATATTTTAAGCCATATTCTCCAGAATTCCGGTTCCCGATGCCTACTGCCTTTTAAATAAAGAAACACAATTAAATAAGTATTCCTATATTCTTTTCTTTTAGGTAAATATCAATCACGAACTTGCTGGGACTTTGCTTGCAAAATACTAAAACCTTTTGTTAATCACATAGCCATAAATCTATTAATATAACAAATAAATAAATCTTTATTGCTTCATAACTTTCTCGATTATTTATTGCAAAACCAAGTCATCACGTCTAGTAAGATATACTAACTAGATATGCTAACGAAAGTATACTCTATATAACTCTGCATTCTATTTTTAGAAAATGTGTTGTTTATTAAAAGTCATTTCCTTAAGAATTTATATTTTATTTCAGAAGATGTTGCCATTACTGCTACTGTTTGCTGTGACACCAGCATTTTCACAAAATTGCTCACATAATTTTGATGGCGCTGGATATTCAAAACGTTCCATACTAACAATTAAGGGACTTCCAACAAATCTTGTCATTAATCCTCAATCTAATGACCTCCTATTTACATTGATAGATGTGGAATCATTACAAAATGACGATGTACAGACAAGAATGGATCAATATATATTAAAAAATGGAGAACCCATCCAAATAGATAATGTGAATGGCCAAGCGGCTGCCGTGGATGTGAAAAACAATAAAGTTTACATAGCAAGTGATAAAGGCCTTAACGTTCTCAATAATTCAAACAAAGCCAATTTTATAGCACTAATGAATGAAGATATAACACAAATTTTTAAGCCACAAAATAATGATAAAATATACGTGGTAATTTATCCAGATAATGAAGTATTTGAGGTGGATCTGAAGAAAAATGAAAAGATTAAAGTTGATATTCCTTGTGCGTTCATGCTAGCTGTTGACGGTGATGGGAATATTTTCTACGAATGTGATTCTAAGTATGTCAAAGTTTTGCTGAAAGACTTTCAAGAACCTATAGAATTCGTTGGTATACCTAAGAATTCCGCTCGAGCTATAACTGTGGATAGTGAAAACAGAGTGGTGTTAGCTGCAAACGACGGCCTGTACTGGTTGAAACCCGATTCAGTTATACCTAAAAAATTGATGAACTTAGACTTTGTGCCGTCTGGCATCGCGTTTTTAGGAGATAACTTATATTTATCGACCAATGGAATAATTTATGAGTATAGTTATGTAAATTGTGAGGAAAATAGTCAATAAACATTATTATTTATTTTAAATAAAATTTAATATAGTTATTTTGTTTTGTTAAAATTTAATATAGTTTCTCTCTGACTACCCCGCTAGGGATAAAGCGTGAAGCTAAGTTAAGTTAAGTTATTTTGTACAAAAATTTGTACTATTTATATCGATTAATAAAATAATTTAATACAAAAAATACTTTAAAAAATTTTATGACTTCATTGTTACTTTATATATTTAGATTTTTACTATTTCATTTTATATTTTTCTCACTAATCACATCTGTATTAGAAGAGGTACCACAGTCAAGCTAATCTCACAATTTCACAGATATTTTTTTCCGAAAGTAACGTTAAACACACGCTGACCAGGGTAACAGTTTTTACAGTGACACAAGGAGGGAAGAATTTATTCTGTTCCTGGGAAATCGCAAGCATTATTTGCATATTTAGGCTGCTGGAGAAGAGGTCGTCGGCGGAAAAGGCGTCTCCTGCGGGATTTGAACTAAAGTCGGAGCTGTCTTCTGATCTGGAGTATTATAAGCAAACTAGCCGCGCCCTCAAGACACGACTGGAGACGAATAATCTGAGGGAGTCTATCTGCTACTCCTACCACGTCAATACTGTATTTTCTTATAATATTTATTTAAATTGATATTTCCATTTCTTCGCTCTTGTGTCGAGGCAAAGCGTGGCGTAGAGTTCTGCCAATCAACACGAATGCTTCCAAAATTCAGCGTGGAATGAGGAACGGAGTGTCTTAACACTAAGTTCGATCTGCTGTGTGCGAGATACAACGTGAAACTATATAAAAAAAATTATCTCTTACCCTTATTATGCAGTGTGTGTTCTCGAGTCTTTCTTACTTAGAACTAATCTGTTTAAAACGCAGTACCGTAGAGCCCTTTTGTTAATTCTAGAATTCAAAGCAATAGTAACATTACATCATTCTTTTCTACTAGATTTAAAACAATATGTACATGGTGTTTCAATAAATTGTAATTCTATTTTAATAAAAATATACCTAAAAATTATAATGAATAAAGTTATCCTTTATGATGCGGTTAAGAATTGCCTGTATAAGAAATGGTTACAAGTTCGATTCCCACACTGGAAAATATTTAAAAATCGTCTTTACGGTCTGCCTGCTAAACACGATCCGTGTTTAGTGGAGTAAATATGTAAGGAAGAAACTCAGCTCAGGTTAACTTAGATATCTATGATAACATTTTTTTAACTTAAAAATTATAAATACCATAGAAATTGTATAATAATTCATTCTGCTTTCCATTTGGGTTAGCTTAAACTCTTTCAATAAGCTAATACTAATAAGGCCTTCACGCCGTTTCACCGTCTAACTGTAAACGCGACAGTTGTGGGTTCGATTCGATCTCGGATTAATGTTTTACATATCTTCATTTTCTCGCTCTAAATAATATTTAAATGTAACAAGTTTGTCTTAGCGTTAATTTCCGCCACTCAATACGCAAAGTCTCGTAAACTGGGCGAAAAATGAGAAACGGAGGTTTCCTATGCTGACATCACCAATTTTACAACAAAAACAACAATTTTAAAAAATATTTATACCTACATACATATCTCTTAAAAAAAAATTACATGAAAATTTAGTTAATTTAATTTTTCCTAATTTATTGCACATTTTTTTCACGAATTTCAAACATCTGTATATTCCAGTCATACGAAGAATATTTACAAACGAACGAACATCTGACACAATAGCTATGTTTTATAAAAGATCGATGAAGTTCACTTCATTATTAATGTTCTTGAATGAACAAGATCAAGTTGGGTTACATTTTTCTAAGTACGAAATTCTTGTGAAAAAGGTGTTTTTTTTATTAGAAAATTCTATTCATAAGAAAAGTGCTAGAAACTTGTAACTAATTTGTAGTTCTGCGATATATTTGTTCAGTACAAAAATTGGGTAAAACAGTGAATTGTGCTTATTAAAGATTTATAAACTAAATATATATTGTTATACATAATACTATCTACTATCCTTAGTAGAAATGGAACAATTACAATATTAAAATTATATGTTTCAGATTAAAACTGTCATGCCTGAACCATGCTCCGAATAATAATAACAACTTTAGCCTTCTCCCTAGCAAGTGCCAGCAAGTGTGAACGGACAGTCATAGGCAATGAGTTCTACAAACGACAGCTAATAGCAACTATCGACGGCTATCCTACAGGAATTGCTGTAGACCCGAAGACGGAACACGTCTTCTTCATCTTGCACAAAAAAAATTATACCAAAGGTCTACATCTATTGAAGCATGGATCACTTGGAGTCCAAGATATACCACTTTCAGATGACATTGTAGGTCAATGTATAGGCATTGACAGAAATAACATATATTTCGGCACGAATCAAGGACTTATAGTATATGATTATTCTCGAGTTACTGAAAGACCGATAGGTGATGATGATGTAAGAAGTATTTTCGTAGACAAATTCAATGATATGTATATAACTATTGGAACTAATAGGGAAATATACAAATTTGTGAACGGCTCAGCTGCGGTGAAAAGGTTTGAAAAAATACCCAAAGCCTACAATTTCGTTTTAGATTCGAAAGGCAATGTTTTCTATGAATACGTTGATGGTAAATTGTACTTTTTATCATCAGACTTATTTGAACCAGTCCAATATAAAGGGTTTAGTAGAGAACTCAAATATGTACTGAAGTTAAACAATAACGATGAAGCTATAGTAGCTGTTAAGGGGTCGTTATTCAAATTGACAACAGAAAGCATATTGCCGATTAAAATAGGACAGTTAGGGTTCAAAATCACAGGTATGGAGTTTGATGCTAGAAACAATATTATAATTGGTACTAAAGGAAAGATATATAGATATAAACCATTGAATGGCAACGATCCGTGTCCGTCTGAGGATTACTTTATGAGCAGTATTTAGCTGGGTTGAAGTCAAGTCAAGTTAGTAATTTAATGAAATAAACGTTTTGGCAAGTTAGTATTGTTTTATTTGTATATTGTAGCTTCTAAAGTGTTCATTTTAGGTAGAGTAATTAATTTCAGCAACAGCACAGTAAATATAATTTAAATATTTTTTATATAGCAATTGTATTACCGCCATCTTAGTACATTAAATCTATTTATAAAAAAATATAATGTTATAAACTTAAAAATACATTAGCCTACAGTAAATATATATAGCAAGAGGAACCTGCTTAAGGGATTAAAAGATGCCATTCCGCAATCATCGCTCTTTTTTCGAACGCGATTTCGGAAATGCGAGTAAATCGACGGAACTGAACACCGCGCTTTGTCTTGTAATCAGAACGAGCTGCGCCACTGGGTCAACGTAAACTTAAATACTCATTAACATGACATTGTGGCGCCATCTATGATTGTAACAAAAAATAAGTTGTTTTATCTCAATGACTTCATAGATGGCGCTGTTATCTAATTACTTTTTAGAGATACAAACATACTTTATACGAAAGTATTGAAATAATACACAATATAATAATTATATTGTAAAATAACGTAAATTAAAAACGCATTACATGTTAAAAGACTACAAATGTAACTTCCAAAGTATCATAATTTATTTTGAAAATATCTAATAAAAATATACGTTATATTCTTTTGTTTTCAAATAAATAAAAAGTTGTCAATTATGTTACAATTACAACTAATTAAGATTCAAAAAAAATTTATTGACTGACCAAAACAAGAAAAACTAATATATTAATAACAGTACATATGGATAATAAAATATTAATTAAAATATCAATAAATAAAAAAATATTAAGTAATGATTACATGTAAAATGTAAAGCACTAACTACGTATAAAAACGCAAAAAGATTTGGGCTCGTCCGGGATTTGAACCCGGGACCTCTCGCACCCTAAGCGAAAATCATACCCCTAGACCAACGAGCCAACTGACAAGATGTCTCAAATAATATATTACTTTCTTAATATAAATTTAATTACTTTAAGATTAAATATTTTTTATCTGTGCCCGCCCTGAACTTAGCAACAGATTTATGTATATCACTATTGATTATTATCTTCCGGAGCGCGATACGCAAAAATTGAAAATCCAAAATTTAAAATAATTACATCTCGTCAACTGTACCGTAATATGTGTAGTAAATGTGTACATATTATTAATATAACTACATAATAAGCAGCCGCTGCGTAGGTTGAAGAATTTGTTTGTTTGAAAGCACTAATCTCAGGAACTATTTACTGGTTGGAATACACGAATTCTATACTGTACTCCTACACTTAGGCCATTTATCCAGAGAGACTAAATATTCTATATTACATCCCGGCCGAGGCCAGTCGTGGCGCAGAGGCACAAAATGTGACTGCAAAAGCGACTGGTTGTGTGTTCGATCCCCACTCGAGGACATGAAATATGTATTTAAATTTATATTTTCATTTCTTCGCTCTGGTGTCGAGGCGAAGCGCAGCGTTGAGTTCCACCACTCAACAATTCTCAACAAACTCCAGATTTCGGCGAAATGTGAGGAATAGTGTCTTAACACGAGGTTCCCTGTGCTCACGCTGCCGTTTGCGGCATGAAGCTGAAAAAAAAACATCACGTTAATCCTTTTGGATATGCCTGCGATCGAAGTGGTATGGCACTAAACCGTAGTAACAATTATAAGCAGCTCGTTGAGACGCGTGGCGTGGCAATAAGCCCGCGCGTTTACCAACAAAGGGGGCTATTCCGTATTCACAAGCTCGTGGGTATTATAGTCAGAGCAAACATGCCACACAACTTATGCCAGCTACTAATATCTACTAGTACGAGGACTTTTGTTTTAGTACTGCTACTACTACTTTATATTTATTGAAATAAAAAACAATGTTTAATTCTTTTTTTGAAGCGTTGTATTGAGGCCAGTCGGGGCGCAGGAGCACAAAATGTGACTGTAAAACCGACTGGTTGTGGGTTCGATCCAACTCGAAGAGATGAAATATTCATTTAAATTTACATTTCCATTTCTTCGCTCTGGTGTCGAGGCAAAACGCGGTGTTGAGTTCTGCCCCTCAGCACCCAATGCCTCCAGAATTCTTAACACTAGCTTCCCACTCTTTGCCTAGCCTGCTGTGTGCGGGATACAGCGTGAAGCTGAAGCTGAAGTTTTGAAGAGTTTAAGACTTACCTCCAAAGAATAAGCAAACCTTTTAAAGCCTTATGCTTCTTATTTTTAATATCTTTTATTACTGATTCTCCCTGGTAACTTTAAGCATCTTTACAATCAAATCACAACACTTATTTATCGGAGAAAGGGTTAGTGCTTACGAAGGAAACATAACATATCTATGATACTTATCACCTTTCAAAATACTGCATACCTATATTAGGGGCAATTTAGTTACCATCTGAACATGGCTTCCACATTTCTTAGCCTATCAACAATATATTTAAATGGTTGAAGTTTATTAATATCAAACATCATACAAAGTCTTTAATTTCCCAATGTCCCCAATTCAGGTGATAAACGGAAAACGGAGTGTCTTCACACCAAGTTCCTCAGCGTACATTGTTATATGCGGGACTCAGCATAAGGCTGAAAAAATCTATACTTTAATTAATATACTCTATACTTGAGTAAACTAAATGTTAAAGTTCATATTATAGCAATTTTCCCAGCCGCAATTGATAAAGAGATACGTTTTTGTTGACATTTTCTCTCACACAATGATGTTGGATTATTTTACGATATTATGAAATTGGTACAAATACATATTTACATACCTGTATGTTGCAATTGCATTTATATTAACCAACTATTTGGTTTGGTTTTATTTTTTTATACATTTCCTATGTATGTTTTAGGCTAAGCAGTAAACCTAGCGTTGAATTATTCCGTTCTTCACTTTCCGTCCTTTTTGTATACTCATACTCTAAAAAGGAAGAATTTATTTGCTCGGATGCGTTAATCTTATTATTATATATTAGGATAGATATCGATTAACGTTTCGAACGTTTCAGACATTTATTGCCGGTTCGTTTCAGGCATATATTGTCGGCTTAGAAAGTAAACCAGCTAAGCATATGCTATCATATTAAATTATAAGAAGAGACAACAACTTTTTAAAAAAATATTAATCAATTCAATTTTGTTGAACAACATTCTTAAAAATCATATAACGTGTTTATTTATAAATATAAACAATAAATGTTAAGACAAGCTTGCGAAAATATAATAGTGAAAACTCTAATTAAACCGGTCAAGCTGTTTCTGAGATAAGCGTGAACAAACGCACAGACACATAGACATTTTCTTTAATTGTTTATTGCTTTTTGGCCCTATTACTTTATTAATTGCCACAGATGATCTTTTTTTCCCTATATGTATATCTTTCATGTACAGACGTCGATCCGTTACGATTTTATTTAAAGGATAGATTTAGGCCAGTATATTATATACCTAAATCAATATTTATAAATAGAAGGAATAGATAAAAAAAAGTTCAAATCCAGCTTAAGGCAATCAATGGCAATGTTAAAGTGATATTGTACTTCAATTTTATAATTTTCCGATTCCAAAATTGCCTGAGACACTGCCTGTAGGCAAAAAAAAGATTAAGCTTTAAACTAGATCGAAATGTAGACTTTCAAGGATTTCAACCAAATCCTTAAATTCAAATATCTATGATATACACTATACCTAAATGTTATAAGTTTATCATACATTTTAAAACATATTCTTATACGTAGGTATATTCACTATATCTGCAAATCCCATAATATATAGAGATTCAAACATGGCGTAGGAGCTCAAACATGTTACTGTATACGCCACAGGTTGTTGGTTCGATCCCCACTAGAGATATGAAATAATTAATTAGGCATTTATTCCCTCTGATGTCGAGGCCAAAAACATCGTTCAGTTCCGCTATTCAACACTGAATGCCTCCAGATTTCAGCGGTGTGGGGAACAGAGTGAATTAACAATAGGCCTCCACTGCCTACAAGCGTGATACAGTGTGGATCTGAAAAAATAACTACAAAGAAAAGAGTAATATTAAAAACACTCCGTTTTCCGTTTCTCGTCTATGTCCGAGACAAAAAAATAGTAGCGATATAAAAAACATATTTATATAAATTTAAAAAAAAATGTAGCTTTTTTTAATACAATTAGTAGCTAAATAGTATAACCACCTCCTAACCAAAGTCGTATACACTTATAACGCTACACACTACCGCAGTCACTTCAGTAGGTTTTAAATCTTGTGCGCACGCGCCGACACGAAAGTCTTTAAATTTATATTTATTTATATATGCATTTATACGTATTTATGAATTTATTTAAGTAGTTCCATTGTGATAAAGGTCTTGTTATTGTCAATTTGGATGCTAAATATATGTAAGTGTTGTGATTTTTATTTAATTGAGTAATAATTCGATAAGTATGTAACATTTTGATGTTGCTATTATTATAAATCTTAAGTTCGGTGGTAAATGGGGAACAGAAGTATCTTAATGCGAACGGGGTATCTTAACTCTAGGTTCATGCAAAAAAAATTGGTATAAACAAAAAAAATTGGGTAAAAACGTATGCTTGTAGTACGTACAAAAAATATAATAAATAACAAAAGGAAATCAAAAATATTTAAAGACAATAAAAAACAAATTAATGGAACGTTTTCTGTTGCCTACAATTACATTTCTTGTTTAAACCAATATTTAACGTAAAAATAAAACTACGTCAAAACTCATACTATTCAACACTATCGACACAACTAGCCTCTATTAAAGAGAATATATTTTTGTGAGCAAGGCAAATGAAATTGTTGCGATGCACACATGTAACACGCTATATCCTGGACACAGCATGGTACTCCCTACCATGGTACTCCCTACTCATGCTGTGTCCAGGATATAGAAAACCTGGGAACCTTGTGTTAAGTACACTCGTTCCTATTATGACACTTCCGTTTCCAACTTTCCGCTGAATTTACGAGGCATTACGTATTGAGTGACGGAACTCAACGCCGCACTTTCATCGTTACCAGTGCGAGGAAATGAAAATATTGAATATTTTATATGATTAATAATTACAAACGGGTATAGCCGTAGTCTATTTGTAATAAATGAATGAAGAAACAAATTGTAAAATTAAATGAAATATTTATCCTTAATTAGCTTTTTTTGACTCATAGTAACTAAAGGTTAGAGAGTTAAAGTTTAACAATTTACCAAAAAAAACATAAAATGTCAAAAGTTGTAGCGAAAGCCGCCTACCTTGGATTGTTTGACCTAACGCCGCATTTTATGAGCTTTGCCCACGTTTTCTTTATTTATTATGCATAACATTTACATTATATTTACATTACTATTAATAAATGGTAATATATATAGTATTAACATTTATTGAGTATTACACAGTCGTTTATAAAGACCAACAATGCTATGAGAATAACGTTTATTATATTTTAATTTTTGTACTCTGTATCATTTGTGAAACTATGAAATTAAAATAATGAAGCCGTTATAACGCAGCGGCACAGAGGCTGACGACAGAGAGGTAAGCGAGGCGTTTGTGGGACGATTCCCATTCGGTAGAATTGATTGTTCATTTCTCGCTCTGGTTATCAGACGCTTGTCTAATGGCTTTTTCTGTCACTTAAGTCGCAAGGTCTCGACACTTAACACTAGGTTCCCTCTGCCGCTAAATGTTTTAAACTAAAGAAAAACCCTTATGCTGACAAATTCATCTTAGAACCAAATATTTTTCTCATATACATAGTCTTGGATAGTGTAATATGTTGTACAAATAAACATTGTTACAGTTACCTAAAATTTGGCTCTCATTACACATTTATTTTTTTTCTCTTATATCACAGAATACTTGAAAATAACGATCAATTTAATTAACTTGTACGAGTATCACAAAGATTGCTTACTTTTCATATGTCAAACAAACAAACAACAGAAATATATAAAATCCATTGAAAATTAAAACCTCATACTACGTTGTAACACTTTATTCTATTTCTAAAATATTCAAGTCATCCTCCAAATAATGTATCGAGCAACATCAGCAAAATCGGATGATGGTAAAAATTGCGTATGCAATTGTTACGTAAGAAATACGTAATGAATGTCAAATATCATCTAAGCGGAAGTGCAGGTGCTATAAATATAAATGGAAAGATAATATATTGCATATTGTTTAATGCGACCTACATATAGCACCGTAAGTAGAGCAAACCTAGTGCTAAGACACTCCGTTCTCCACTCACCATCAAATGTTTAAACATTGCTTAATTGTCTTGTTATAAGTACAAGGATATGAACTTAATTTAAATATATTGCACCGAGTGGGTATAGAACCTATAACTTTACCGTTTACAATCACACGCATCACGACTGCCTGTATCTTTTTCTATACTTACTAAAATTGATAAGTTTTAAGTATAAAAAAGCATATGTTAAAAAAACATACAATAATAATATTTAGGTATATAGATATAATTAGTGATTGCATCAGTATAGGCCACAAAATACATTAAGACTTCTACATTCACTATTATAAAAGGACGATCTCGTAAGGTAACAGTTATAACCTTTAGAACGACTTAAAACATCGAACAGTGAATATCTATGTGAAAAGGTCATTACAATGGTCCTATAAACTCGTATAAAGTTAACCTCTGTTTGTTTATTTTTAATACTATTTCAAATTACAGATCTTTTTTTGTTTTTTTTTGCTTCACACTTTATCCTGCACATAGCAGGCAGAAGGAACATGGGAAATTAGCGTTAAGACACTCCGCTTCTTATTACTACACTTCCGCTCCATGCATTCTCTCCGCTCCATGCATTCTCGAGGCATTGCAAGTTGAGTGGCGTATCTCAACGCTACGTTTTGCCTGATAATATTAAAAATGTCATTACCCAGAGTGGGAATCAAATTCATAACAAGCACACGCTTGTACCCCTGCGCCACGACGGCCTTATTAATTACAGATCTTATTTTATAATTTTTTTTAATTTTCGTCTCACTGCTCTCAGAAATAGCAGCTTTGAATTTTCAATATCAATGTGTCTTGTATAGTTACGAAATTACAATAATTCATTCTCAATGATCATGGATTGAACCCTCAACCGTTATCTCTAACCGTCAGATGAAGTGTCGCTGTGCATGTGCCCTTGCGCGACGACTGCCTCAAAAAGTATACATTTATAAGGTTATTATTATCATATTGTCATGTAGCTATAAACTTTCGATTACAGAACTTACGTTACCGCGAAAATTGCCTTATTCAATTATTTTTTTGCCTCACGGACAATACAGTCGCAGGCACTATGAGAAACTTTACGAATCAAGATTAAACTCACATTAAGTTTTAATGGTTCCGTACTCCAATAAGTATATGCTTATGTTTATTAGACATAAAAATATTTAGTCTTTGTTTTTTTTTCGCAAATAGAAATATTGAGTATTGGATCATTGATAAGAAATTTGATTTCATCTCCATTGGTCCAAGTAAAACAATCTAGTACCTACATACGTAAGTTACCCTAGTCTGAAATGTACCTATGATACTTTTGAACTTTGTTTGGCGTTTACATATTTATTTTAATTTAGGTTCACGCTGTATCCCACATAAAGCAGGATAGGCAGAAGGAACCTAGTGGAACAAACTCCATTCAACATTATTCGAAATATTGCAAGTTGAAAGACGGAGCTGTACATTCAAAAAACAAGACAGCCTTATTATACCTATTGGTATGGATTACTTAGAACTAGACTTATACGACTACATAAATATGTATAGTTAGTTTCTTGAAAGAATCTAGTATTGCATAATATTTATTCATATAATTAAATAACATTTGATAACGGAAGTTATCAAGGAACCCAAATTGACCATCACGGAACCCAAGCAAAAGCGTGACCACCACACGGACACAATGGTCTAACACGACTTTTGTTTAGTTGATTGGGGAAACCTTATTCACACGTACTTACAAAGTCTTCTATGTATGTATAAGTGTATGAGAAAATAACTTATAAAATTACATAAATCCCATGTAAATTGGCATATTCATTTTGGTTCTTTTCTAATTTTTCCTTTTACGATAGTAGAGGCGCAGTGTGTCTGACTCCGAGAAGGAATCGAATTATCACTCAACAGTGATAAATCCATTCCCACTCGGAGGAATTAATTATCGTT
>DWAO01002044.1:0-16933 GCA_018230605.1 Heliconius congener
TCATATACATACTTAAATTAAATTTTCCATAGGAGCTTCACGCTATACAATAAATTCACAGTAATATTTACAAAACGAAATATTAATTAAAATACTTATCGTCATAATACGTCGGCCCTTGGTTTTATATACCTTTTATAATATAAAATACCATTATTTTTGAATTAATTTGATACAACCAATTGTCTTAACACAAAACACTCAAAACAATTGGATATTTCAAATTAATTTAGTTTAAATAATAATTAATTCATACAAAATTGTCGTTGTAGTCGATTTCTACGGCCATATATGTAAGTATATATGTATAATTTACAACAATATACAGGGTTTCCCTTTCTCTTAATTTAAACAAGGCGTTTATTGCCATATTCGATATTTATATTTGACTATTGGCAAGTCTCGGCGCCACGGGCAGGTTTAAGTTCGCATTTTCGATTGTTAATTAAGTGATTTTCTTCATAATAAAAATGTTATTATATAGAATTTATAATACAAAGCGATATTGTTTTGTTATATGTGAATGTTTAAAGTGAATATTTAAATTTGATTTTAATCTGCCGTTTTCAACTTTTAAACGCATTGAAAGTATTAAGAAAAAATATATATTTTCCGTTGACCACGTACCGCTCTATATTCAACACAAGTTTTTGGTGTGTTGAACACAAGTTTTTGGTGTGTTGATGAAAAATAATTATCTCTCGTCGGAAACGAACCCACAACCGTCGGATTACAGTCATACACTGTGCTCCCGTGCAACGACGACTTCTATAAGATATAATTATGTTTTTTTTTATTTAATTTATGTAACCAAAGTAAACCTAAACCAAAATATCTGTAACTGTTAATAAAAGGCCAATTGTATTTTTTTATTATGATTGCCCATAAATCACATTTGTTGATATAACTCACTTTTTTCTTCTTAAATGACAATATATACATACTCCACACAGCCTATATCTTAGGTAAAATTATTCTTAAATTTTCGAAATATAAAACATTAAATATAACATTGAGATATCTGTTATATTAATTTATACGAATACTAGTGTCGTAATGGAATTCTTGTAGAATACCTTACTTTGTAGTGACATTTACGTTCGTACTATGATGTAAAAGTAATTAATAAAACGAAAAATATATGGCTTCTATTTAAAAAATATGTTGTCCATACCAAATCATACCCGAAGGAAAAAAAATTACATAAAATATTTCATTTGTCGTGTTAGTTTGTATGTATTTTACATACACTATAAGAATCTTACAAGCTCACTCACTTGCCAGTGTCCGATTGTGCTGTAATTTGGATTACGACTTCAATTCTGATGATAACCAAACGGAGTTTTTTTTTTGTAGAACCCACCTAATATGGGTATCAAATGAAAGGAGAATTTGTAAAATACACCATTAAAAAAGTCTGGAAAGCTAAATTATTATATTGTGAGGATTCTAATGATACAACAATAAACTGACAAAATGTCTTTTACAGGTTCTCTGCTCTTACAACATGTCGCACACAAACATACACACAATTAAAAAATGACAATACAACTTTTCAATTTAAGACATATTTTATTAGTCAAAAGTTGTTTTCCTCTAAATAAAATTGTAAATTACATTTTATAGAGGGCAATTTAAAACGAATGTACTGTCATTTATTACATATAAAATTGTTAGGATGTAGGCTTTACCTTAATAAAATACAAATATGTATTTCTCAAGATACCCTTGAATACACCATAAAAATTGTAACGTCATAATTAATTGAGGCCATCAGTGTGAAAGTGGTATGTATAACTGCAACTTTTTATTGTTTACTAAAATCATAAATCATACTATATTAGGTACTGATTGTAGGCGTGGCGGTTGTGGATTCGATTTTCATTCGGAGATTTGAAATGTTATCATTATCTGTGGCAACCAACAAGATAAAGCGCGCCGTTGAGTTCCGCCGCTCAATGTCTCTAGTTTCAACTCACCTCGCAACGTCTCAGAATTGGACGGAAAGCGGGGAATGCATTTATACTAGATTCCTTTACTCCACTCAGCTATATACGGGATACAGCGTAAAGCTATTGAAATTTGTGGCCTCGACACCAGAGCGAAAAAATGCAAGTATACGTAAATATACTTGCATTTTTTCAATGTAAATATTTAATTTACTTCACACTTTGTAAAAATGTTAACATTATGAAAAATGTAAGTTATTCGTGTTTTAGGTGACAATAGAATGATCATCGAGTTGGTTTGATGATAGGACTATATAAACATATAAATATAAACTAAATAGTGGAACTCCTGGAAAGCCTAAATGGAAAACACTATTTGAGGTTTTGCGCTTTAAGTGCACGATAAAGGCGTGATAATTAATTTTTTAAAAATATTTAATAGCATTCTAAACTATTTTTAATTCCAATTACAAAATGAAAACGAAACAATTAAATCATAAAGTCATTACACAAAGGATTGATATGGTATCTAGGTTAATTCAAGGCGAATCATTAATTTCAAATATATTAAATATTATTTTAAAATAATTAACACATGTTACAAAGTCATTTTAATGATAGTTAAAATATTACAATAACCTTTAACCGTAGTTACAATTATTCAAGCCTTACAGAAAATCATTATTAAAGTGTATTACAATATATTATAATGTAAAATTAATTGACGTTAACTATTGACCAAACGACCCCAACAGCGCCTTCTTGGGCAATAATATGAATTAAATATAATCGAACAGTCTGCGTGCCATCTCAAACATTTGAGAACCATTAGCGTGTGCAATGTTTACAATTTGCTAGTAATATATGTATAGGAAATATTAATATTATTTGGTACGGTCATAGATTATGGCCTTAGGTTGAAATCTCAAAAAGTTTTATGTAATCGTTTCCCGCATAGCATGTCAAAGGGAACCTAATATTAAGACACACTGTTCCCTACTTTTTGCTGAATTTTAATTTTGAATGGTGAAACCTATTTACAACTATAAAGTTTACTTTTATTTTATCTCTCCATTTTAAAGGCCAGCAACGCAGCTGTAGCTCCTCTGGTGTTACACGGAGTCGTGGGTGGTGGTGATCTCTTACCATCTGGTGATCTTACCAATCTGTCTTTTTCAAAAAATATATATTTTCTAAACAATGGTTCCGATTTCAATTTCTAATCCAGGACATAAAAAATACAGTTTTTCACTTAACCAACCTGTCTAACTGTGGCGTTGTGTTTCGCTATCTAACACCCTGTGTTCCTTAAATTATTTAAGAATAGAGTCCTCTTATTCTCTCTACCTTCCTCTACTGCCTCTCTTTAAAATAACGTACAAAGATTCATTTTAGTCAACAACAGACGGTCGCGTTCTTGACACAACTACGCGGTCGCGGTCGTATTCCATGTCATTACTTCTTGCGTTATAATTGTATTATCTTTAGTATTTGTAGTTATTAGTCAATGTCGTTTTGTATATAATTTTTTTGTTTATTATTTTCATTAAATGTATGTGGTGGCGTAGGGGCACAAAGTGTAATAATAATAATAATCTTTATTTAGAACTATAAATATTTAATATTTCAATTATCTTCACTTTGGTGTTGAGGCAAAGTGGTGCGTTGAGTGCTTTTGTTTAGTTTTGCACTAGGTTCCATCTGCGTACCCTACTGAATGCGGAATACGTAAGTGTTCTCGTATAATTAAAATAAACTATGACAAAACAAAAGAACAAAGTATCAAAGTGATGGAAATTCACCAGTAGTATCTTTAATCGAATCAGTTTCTGAACCAATATTTAATATTATGAATTTTACTTACAATACAACAATACAATATTCTTTTATAGTTATTTTAACAATTTATAAGAACATACATATATATAAAAATGTAAGTAAACACCTATTTTATTTTACTTAAGCCGATTATAATGAATCCGTTCGGTAATATTATACTTATATTTGCAAACCGCAGCTTGTAACCCCTTTAATAAGAAACCATAAAACTACCGAATTTTGCAACAATGGTTGAAAAGTCTACAGCTACAGCAAATATATAATATTTATATAAAATCTTATTTGTATTATATATATTCTTATTTGTATTAGTTATTTTGCTAAACTTCGACGTAAAATTGTCATTTACGAAGTCGTAGAAGGAGAGGAAGGATGCTACGTATTTTTTTAATATATTTTAATAATAAAAACAATCGCTGACAAGGGGAAACAAATAACATACATCGTTTTCGCTATCATTAGTAATTATTACTTTTTTATTATGATAAATTATGAGTTTCTAAAAAAAGTTTTTTTTTCTAAATGTGTAAGAATATTTTATATGTGTTAAAAAATATTTTTTAAATTGAATCAGAGTAGCAAAGCTTTATAAAAGTCTTCTTACAGAACATGCTGAAAATAACCAAAAAATATAATAGGAATGTTGTAGGGCAGGGTGTGATTTGTAGTTCAGTCTACCTAGTCAAAATAGATAGAGATTTTTACTTGATAAACGGACAGATGGATAGAAATCGTTTTTTTCCTTTTGAGGTACGGAACCCTAAACATGATGATGACAACTGCCTCCGGGCGTCATATAGATGACATATCGGTTACATTGATATATTTACTAATCACGCTTACAAGGCTATATTTACACGCGAAATCTTGCAAAACAATTTACTTTTATATGGTATTGTTTACTAATATATTATAATTTTTTACTTCATCACAATTTTTTGAATATTCGCGATTTTATTTAAATCATTTACTTGATGTAAGTGAGAAAACATTTTGTTTATAAAGCGTAATTATTTTACAATATCGTTGATGCAGACACATCTTTAAATAGTGTCTCCCTAATTTCATTTACAAGAAATGAAATATAACTATTGAATTAATCCTTTGCTTTAAATATTTTATTAAGTTGATAAAAAAAAATCAGCCTCACGCTGTATTCCGCGCACAGCAACTCTGCTGTGCGCGTGGAGGTTCCCCCTGCCTACTCAGGCAGGGGGAACCTTGTGTTAAGACTCTCCGTTACCCACTTTCTGCCGAGTTCTGGAGGCGTTGCGTGTTGAGTGGCGGAGCTCAACGCCGCGTTTTGCCTCGACACCAGAGCGAAGAAATGAAAATATAAATGTAAATAAATATTTCATTTCCTCGAGTGGGGATCGAACCCACAACCAGTCGATTGTACAGTCACACTGTGCCCCTGCGCCACTACTGGCCTCTCTAAGTTGATAAATAAATAAATAAACAAAATCTTTATTAGGAACCAAAATAACGAAAGTACATATCGAGACATGGCCAAGCTATGTTTTAATTAGTAGGTATTGTCAAGCTTATTGTTTAATTCATTACTTTTTGAATAATAATTAAGTTCAAGGCTCGGTGGCAGAACGACGTGACTGTAAACGCGGCGGTCTTGGGTTCTGAATGAAATATAGGCAAAGGCGTTGTGTTCTACCACTATACTAGCAATGCTAGCAATCCGGCGGATATTAGGGAATGGAAGTATGTTAATGAGAACGGAGTGTCTTTAAACTAGGTTTCCTCTCCCAAAAAAAGGTTCCGGGTATAATATGATTTTATTTCGCAAGTAGCAGGCAAAGGGATATTGGTGTCAAGAATCTCTGTTTCCGAAAGCGTTATTCAAGTCCGTCTCAAAGCCCCATCTTTTGTTACCAGAGCAGAAAAATTAAAATAATTAATTCCTCGAATGGGAACCCATAAACATCATTTTTATATTCAGTTTCTCTCCCTTACACCACAATCTTCTTCGGCGTCTTTTTTCTATCTTTGTAATTGCAACCTTCTTAGATATCACGTCCAATCCTTCTGGAAAAGAAATCACAATTCCTGACATTAAATGATGGCACTTCTAACTTTGCATCGCATATTTTATTATCTCTTTATAATTATTATATATAATTTGAATACTTTTAAAATGTTATTCCACCACCAAAGAAAAATAATTCTTTAGAAAACATATAGAAATTTTTACGTAGCGGTATTTGAACCCGCAAACTCGTTTGCTTTAGTTTCACTGTTGTAACAAGCGTATAACAATTTTGACGTAGCTTGATGAAAACGTGTGGCTTATGAAACGTAGCTTGATGAAAACGTGTGGCTTAGAGGATGGGACATTTTCTAAGAAGTTTATTTTTTTATACGTTTTATAAATAAGTAATTATTTTCTTTAAATTGCATGTTAGATTAAGAACTCAATTTCATTTTGTTTTAAGTTCTACTATTAAATACTGTATTCAAGGTACAAGCATAACTTTTAAAAAGTTTTTTAATACGATTTTAGCTTAATGCTTACATAAAATATATAAGAAAAACTCAACACGCAAATTATCCAGAAAATTATCACAAAATCTTAAGTCGTTAAACTAAGTTCCCAGTTTCCCTCAGTCTACACTTCCATAAGTGGAATAAAACGTGGATCTAAAAAAATATAAAAGAAGATATATACGTATATATTAGTTAGCCATCACCACTTTACAAAAACATTTATTTCACTATGTGTTTTACAAGGTTTTTAATTGTAGTAGGCGTATCTTTACAATAAAAAAAATATACATGCTTTTATCGGATACCAATAATAATAATTTGTCCGATTTTGTCCAAGTAGTTTTGATAATTAATTTAACTGTTTTTATAATGATTTTTGACTAATGAAAGTTAATCGATTTTTTTTCATATTTATAATCGAGATATTGCGAAATCGAGTCGCGCCGAATGTTCTTGTACCGTAGTGCTATTATAATAAATTTAAAAATATATTATTTTTTTTTTAATTGCGTCAATAATTACTGTTGCACGTATGACGTGAGGCTGTATATTTAAAATTAACAGTTACTTTTATGCGATTTCAATAATTTTCTTATCGCTTTATTATTATATTTATGCGTATGGTAATTAAAAAAAGTTAAGACTTGCCGAGCCTATAATTATTTTTATTTTATTTTTTTTAACTTCACGCTGTATTCCGTATAAAGCAGGGTAAGCAGAGGGGACCTAGGAACCTAGTTTTAAGATACTCCGTTAGTGATAAGAAACTTCCCTGCCTCGCTTAAAGCCGGTTTCTAGAGGCTTCGTCCCCAGAGCGAGGAAATGAAAATATTTAATATTTCCTTTCGAATGGGAATCGAACATACAACCTGTCGTTTTACAGTAACATACTTTTGCCCTGCGTCAGGACTAACCACAATAATATTTTATAATATATAATTTTATAAAATAACCAGATGTTGTTTACCTATTTCACCGAGTTCACTTGAATGTGTGAAAGCAGTATTGATTCAGTATTGAATTCAAATTTAATAACAAAATAAATTAAAATTAAATCAGCTTCACGCTGTATCAAGCAGGGTGGGCAGAGGGAACCTAGTGTTAAGACAGCCCATTCTTCACTTTCTGCCGAAATTTAGAGGCATTGCATGTTGAGTGGCAGAACCAGAAACAGAAGAAATGTTGAGTAGAAGAAATGGAAATATAAATTTAAGTAAATATTTCATCTCCTCGAGCGGGATTGAACCCACAACCAGTCGGTTTTACAGTCACACTTTGTGCCGCTGCGCCACAACTGGCCTCCACATATAAAATAGAATAAAAAAATATTATAAGAAAATATGAAAAACAAATACGGAACATACTCCTTTACTTTGGTGGCTTCACCGATTATGTAACTGAACCTATGACCTATGACGTCAGACAGTAATATACCTACAGTATTACACCTATTTCTATTGATACATTAAAAGAAATCTTTGGTATATTCATCTTAGAGTATTGGTGTCAATGGATTCTGAAGATTACATTAGGTACTTGTATTGAATGGGTTTATATTACGAAGTTATATCTATATGACATTTAACAACTTAAGTATTTTGTAGTTATGTTTTATGTTTTTTTTTTGGGTGAGAGTTCAACATTTTTTGGAGATTAATAATGAATTTGATAAGACATTATCGCATAAAGCATAACAGCATTTTTATTTCTTTGCATGTGCATATAGCAGGGTAGGAAGACGGAGCCTAGGAAGCTCATGTTACTCCATTCCCATTAAGACTTCTGGAAAATTCTAAAGGCATTGCGTGTTAAGTAGAGAAATTAACGCCGCGCTTTGTCTCGTTACCGGAGCAAGAAAATAACATTTGCTCGAGTGGGAATCAAAAATCCAAAATATATCGCGTTTATAGTCACACGCTTGTGCCCCTCCGCGAAAAATAGCATAACTATCGGTATTCGATAGTTATATTATAAAAAAACTAACTTTTACCGGCGTTATCAAATACCTAAGAGTTGTGTATCATACATGACACATTCTAGTCAATGTAACTTTGACCGCACCTGCAATGGGTGACATCCAAATGTTTAACGTGAAGTACTGAATAATAAAAGTTCTAATGGTTCTAATGGTTCAATTATTGGCTCAATTGGAACCAGTCCTGAAATGAGTACGTTCAACCAAACAAACGCTTCAGCATAATATTAGTAAATTCTCTGCAGCATATACTTAGATATGTACAGAAAATATAAGATTTGTAATTAACTCATCTACTTTGCTTCCAGGCAACCAGTGCTCTATTCACTTTAGACGGCACTCGAAGCGAAGAACTAACAAGGCGTCTGGCCCGCGGTGAAAGAAGACGAAGAAGATGTAGGGCCGTTTTGGCAGTCATAGCCCTACTTTTACTACTTGCTGCTGTAGGGGCTGTAGAACTGCTGATGTCTAGAGGTCAGAGGGTATTTGGAGCAGTTCTTCGATGAAAGATTGTATTGTCTTGATAGTAATGGGCCAATCGATAAAACGTTGGTGTATGTTTACGTTACAATATGATTAAGTCATTTTTCCTGTGGTTTCGCCCGCTTAATCTTATTGTTATGTTATAGCCAAATTATACAAAATCTCTTTATAATTCGCAGTCTATGTATTTTCTGATGTATAAGCGGTATTATTGTAAAGTTTTATCAAAATCCGTTAAGTAGTTTTGAAATTGGAACAAACATCTATCGTCACAAATCTTCATATTTACAATATAAAGGAAAGGATACTTTTTATATTTTCTATTTAATCTGTATTTTAATTTTTGAATAAATATTATGTGATATAAGATTTAGGGGATATAAAAATAATTAGGTTTAAAGCATTATTTTAAACTTTGAATTATAGAATCGAAATTTTTCTTATTTATTTCATTGGGAACAATCCTCGCTGTTACAAAATTTCTAAACTCATCGAAATATGCCATTTTATTGTTTGTATTTCTTAATTTAATGATAATAGGAATAGTATAGTAGTAGTTATTTTAAGTTATCGATTTTACTATAATACTAATTATATATTTTTTTAATTGAAAGAAAAAAAATACGCTTTAATTTAAAACTTTGAAATTTTAAATTTTAATGCGATGAGATAATTTAGATTTCCTTGCTCTGGTAAAAAGACGGCGCGACGTTGAGCTTCAACTCTCAACACGCAATTTCTCGAAAATACAGCGCCTGGGTTAGGGTACTTGTTTCCCTCTACCTATCCTGCCATTTTGCGGGATACAACGTGGCGTTATTTTTTATTTTCATTTTTATTACATCATTGCTTTTCATTTGAACTAAAGTTTATGGTGATTATTCTAATATATTTAGGAAATAGAAATAGAAAATGTTATCAATTAAAGGCCATGTGTGTGATATCTTTTATTTTGTCAGCTTATAAGATAAGATAGCATGTAGTAAGTAATAATAGTAAATTAGATTAGATGAAATGTTATGAATAAAAAATTTATAATATAAATTTTATAATTTAAATATGGTTAAAAATACCATATTTTGGTTTAAAAATTTTTGCCGTTCGAAAGATATAAACAAGATTTGTACAATTTATGTATGAGTAAGTTCCCTAAACATGGACTAGTCGTATAATATGGACCACCGTCCTCTTTCGACACGTGTCGCTGCTAACAACACGAACTTAGCCATATTATTTCACCCCGCCTCGCCTTTCAGTCCCCCTGTAAGATCGCAAACGTATTGCTGTGACGGTGTCTTCTATTTTCAAATTTTTTTTTTACAAACTTAATGATTATTTTTGGTAAGTTATCTAACAATATTAGAATGTTGTTGTTATTTATTTAGTCTGTATGATGCATATACTTCAAATATCACAGTATAAGGATGAATTTCTAATATAACTACTATCAGTATCTAGTGTCAAAATTTGATTACAATATAATAACATCAAAAGGTTACTAGCTTATATTACAAAAGAGTAATCTTTTGTAATATAAGCTAGTAAGTAATTTCAAATAGGCACTAGTAGTCCATATTATAAGCACGTGGTCCATATTGCATACTTTTTTTCTTCTTTAGAAAATAGAGTCTAAGCTAAAGAAGTTAGGAAGGAACCCACTAAACAGACGTGGTCCAAAGATTCGATGACTATGGACCATACAAGAACAAAGACTGGATTCCCTAAAAGCGTCGAAAACTTTTTTTGTGAACTGGTGGTATATTAAATGTACACTGTATATTTAATATGTGCCACCATTTCATTTCCTGTTAAAGACTAGGTGGTCCAATATTAATATCTTGTTGCAAAAGTTCCTAAATCGCTATTAATTAGTAAATTAGTAAATTTGTTATAAAATTTATATCTTTATTACTATTTCACGTAAAATTGTTATTGTTTTAGAAAAAGTTTATTTTTTAAATAAGTATTTTTCAAAAAAACACTTTAATTATCTACATATATTTAGATTTTACTAAAAGAAAACGATATGGTGGTCCATATTTAGGGAACTTACTCTACCTAGTATAAGTTACCATACTTTATAAGGTTTTATAAAACTATTAAGAACTTGAAGTTCTTTGCCATTTAATTATATTATACATTTGAGGCCAGTCGCGGTCGTGTGGGGGTTCGTTTCCCATGCGAGGATATGAAATATTTAATATTTTCATTTCTTACCTTTCGCCTCTCCACACGCATTGGCTCCAAATTTCTGCGGAAAGTGTTATAACACTAAGCTCTCTCTGCCTACTTTTCTACATGTGAGATAAGGCGTTAAAATAAATTTCTAATTTTTCAACATTTTTGAACAAGCAACGTTTTATGCTTTTATTCAAAATATTTTTGTATGCCCGAAATATAGTCTCGTCTAGAAAAAAAAGTAGGTACTGTAAATTTTATATATAAACTTTAATCAGCTTTGTCCATAAGAAGATGTTGTCTGATTATTTTTAACTTCTAATTTTGATAATAAGTAATAAGAGTCTAAGATGATTTCTCTATTTCAATAAAAATAAATAGATATATAACTTACCTTCAATTTAGCAAAAATAAAATGTGTTTGCCTCGACCCCCAAGCATTCTAGTTTGTTTTTCGATTAAATAAATACAATGAATTAAGGCTTCCTGGAGCAGTGGCAACATCTGCACATACTAGGGTCGTAAGTTCGATTCTCACTCGGAACAATTAATTATTTGTTTCCTAGTTCTGGTAACAAGACAAGGCGTGTCGTTGAATTCCGCCACACAACAGACAATGCACAATGCAATGCAACATATGTCCCAATTTACATAAAAAGTAATCATAGTTTTTTTATTATAAATATTTTAAATAATGATAATATACATATTTTAATTATATATAAATTCCCCTATCGAAGATTTTAGTTTTTATTTTAGCTAAAGGTACCCAGCAATATAAGAAAAAAAAAGATTAACTTTTTGTTTTTAAATTAACTTTAATCTTTATTTAATAAATAGCTTATAAATTACTTCGATAGTGGAATACATAAACATTTAGCGGAAAATACTTTTTCTCATAAAACTTTTTGTATATATTTATTTGGTATCTATAATTTCAAATTTTCCTTTTTCTTATATGGGTCATATGATTCAAATGATGAAAGAAGCGAGTCAAAAACAATTTTATAGTCTGAATGTTTGTATAAGATTTTTTACTGTTTCATGATTTGTAATATTTATTTCCAATTTTTTTTTCATATTTTATTTGTATACGTTTATTTTTTTTCCATTTTTAGAGTTAGGTCTTTTTACCCATTATACTGTACTAACATACAGAAAATTGTAAATTTTATAGATTACGATAATTCTTTATAATATTAAATAAATATATTGTGATTTGATACTACAAATTTTTGGCCAAACTGAAATGTAATAGCACCAAGTGCGTGAAAACTATAGTATAAAATAAAATAATGAATAAATATGTATATGTGGATTTATTTATTTTCCTTTGCTTAATTTATCTTCTTTCTATCTTTTTTAATTTCACGTACAGTGTAGTGCAGTAGGAAAGAAAATGAGAATCCAGAGTGTACCTGGGAATGTAGTGTTAAGACACTTTGTTCAGATTAAGATACTTTACCGCTTGCGTATTGAGCTGCGGAACATGATACCGCGCTTTGTCAGCAGGGCGAAGAAATGAAAATATTAAATATTTTCTCAAGTGAGAATAGAACCCATAGCCTGTCGCGCTTATAGTCGCACGCCTATGCTCCTGCGCCACGACTGGCCTGAACCCTATATCCTATTGTTAATTTCATAATTATAATCTGAAAATATGTGTCTTCCAAGCTACCAGTAATTAGCAGAATATGTTTTTTAAAAAGGACTAAAAAATGGGAAATTAGTGACGTATGTACTTATAAAATCAACACTGACTGAAGAAAAAAGAAAGTTATTAAAAAATATATCAAATATAAACTGTGATATGTGTGAAATTCGATATGGTGAAAATAATTGGAAACTAAATAATGTACATAACTTAAAAATATTAATTTCTACAATTTTTGTAATTTTTTGCCGCTTTATTTTAATTTCTAAATATGAAATACACTTTAAAAAAATCAAACGAACTATAGTAATAATCCATTTATTAAAATCAATTTCTACAGTCCATTTAAAATATTTAATAAAAATAAAACATTTTAATTTATTATATTACATTAAATTAATGTTATTGTTATCTTATTTCAATTTATTTTATTCTGATAATTATTATTTTATTCTAATGATTAATTGTCAGGATATATTACGTCATCAATTCTTTGGTCCATCTCGTCCATAGGGACGTCGTCTAAAACTTGGCATTTGAATCCAATCGCTATAACCTAAAAAAATAAAATAAATTAAAAATATATATTAAAAAAAATAATTTGTAAAGTATGTAATACGAAGACCTTTTTTCACACCCTTCTTTTACCTTCCTTATGTTCAGCCCAAAAATCAGTCAGTCGCCCAAATTTCATGACACTACGATTTGCGCTGCTTTTATAATTAAACACTAAATAATGTAAATCGCACAAACGTTTGACTGTAAGTGCAACTAGTTGTGAGTTCGATTCCCACTACTTAAAATGTTATTAATAGTATAGTAATATTTTCATTTCTCCGCTCTTGAATCGAGGCAAAGCGCGGCATTAAGTTCCACAACTCAATATACAATGCCTCCAAAATTCGGCATAATGCGAAGAACGGAGTGTCTTAACATTAGGCTAGTACTAAATATTGGGTATGTAGCGTGAAATTGAAAAAAATATATATATTTTACCTTAGGTGCAGTGGCAGGATTTGTCCGCAGATTAGCAATATATCTGTCATAGTATCCCCCGCCGTGGCCGACTCGTCCGCCATTCTTTGAAAATGCTACACCTGGAGCTATGATTAAATCTAGACCTGGAAATAAGAAGTCAAAAATTATATTAAAAAAGTGATTCATAATACAGTTAGAGTTCTATTGATCTGATTCAAGCTTTTGGTTCAGCTGTTTTAATTTTGTATGCCTCTTTAATGAGTTCTCCATATTTGGCTGGCTCCATAATTAAGTATAAATTTTTTTTGTTGTACTAGAAATTACTAATATTTTTGGTAAATGTAGAAAATTATTAAAGAATAAATATTTTATATATTTAACTTGTAAGAAATACTGTAGGAGTCTAAGTCAATATAGTCTTTTTAACAGTCTTTTAATAATCGTCTATCAATATAAAGAATCTCGAAACTCTATGGCCTACTTCTTTCTATCTTATCTTGAAAATTTGCACATGTATCTAGATCCTATGGCAACACAATATTTTCGTAAAATAAACCTGATATTCTTCCAGAACTTGTGCTGAAGACCAAAGATCACATCAGATCAGCTTCACGCTGTATCCCACACACAACAGGGTAGGCAGAGGGAACCTAGTGTTAGGACAATTCGTTCCCCACTTTCTGCCGAATTCTGGAGGCATTGCGTGTTGAGTGGCAAAGCTCAACGCGCTTAGCCTCGACACCAGAGCGAAGAATTGTAAATATAAATTTAAGTAAATAATTCATCTCCTCGTGTGGAGATCGAACCCACAACCAGTCGGTTTTTACAGTCACACTTCGTGCCACTGCGCCACGACTGGCCTCACCACGCTGAACTGAAGACCAGAAACATACATACATATTAAACGTCTTTTAAAACTGTATAAAAATAAATGCACCTTCATCTAAAGCATCTTCCCGTTTCTGATCCTTCGAGTGTTGCGCTATTCCATGTTTGGTCAAAGGCATATTAGTTTCGTCTCCGGACTCCAGCCTCAGCATCCTCATTTTTCCCCCCGCGTACTGTGGCACAAAGGCCGCCGCACCTTTAGATTTTATATGGGCTATAATAGGTGCAGTGTTGATTTCGTCATCTGTACTCATAAATATTGCTATTCTGTTTGCTGATGTATAATCTGAATGGCTGATTATCTGGAAATGAAGATATAGTAAGTTGTTTTATATATATATATAAATATATATATATATATATATAGGAATCTTTAGGATAAACTGTTCAGTGACGAAAACCGTAACTTTTTGTTAGAAAAAATATAGGAAAACAATTTTGTTGGATTTTTGTCTAACAAAAAAAATCCACGGCACTAAAATTACGTAACAAGCAAAGAGTCTTAATTGCTTTAAAATTTGGATTAACTTCATCATTGAATTTTCTACAAAATATATTTGATGATGAAATCAATAAAAAGAACAAAACAAAATTCAACACACAATGTCTTACAAATTCAGCGGAAAGCGAGGAACGTCTAAACGAGTGTCTAAGCACTAGGTTCCCTCTACCTTTACTGCTATATACGGGATAATACCTTGACTGGGCATCGAATCCACAACTTGTTGTTTATTAATAAATGGACGTAATATTATAAGATTTTGTTTATATTATTTATAAATTAATATATCTACTACACACTATCCATCACATGATGAAACATGATAAGAGGAATATGTTGAATTATACATACGAGAAGATAACCTTTGTAAGACAAAACGTAAGTGTTTATTTACTTCGGTAATAATTCTATAATGTTTTCTGTTATCAATTGACTTTAGAGGCGATTAAATGTTAATATAATATAATCTTTAGAAAACGGATGTGGTCACAATTTAAAGGAAAATGTGTAGAGTCCTATTGTATTATATAAAAGTTGCGGCGTTCAGTTCTGCCACTCAATACGCAATGCCTTTAGAATTGGGCAGAAATTGGCCACGGTGTGTCTTAACACTAGGTTCCGTTTGCTTACCCTGCTGTGTGCGGGATACAGCGTGAACCTGATTTATTTCTATTTATAAAAGTTTATGAGGCTAGATGTTTATTTCATTTTCACGCAGAAACTACTGAAGAAATGAACATGAACATCAAAATCATACATGCCTAAGCTACAATTTATGTAAAGATTTTGTATTTTTTTTAGCTCTACGCTGTATCCTCTAGTTTAGTGTAAAGACACTCCACTCCCCACTTTCCCCCGATTCCTGAAGACATTGCGTGTTGAATGGTAAAATTTAACGCCACCAACGATACCAGAGCGTAGAAATGAAAATATTAAATATTTAATTTCATCGGTGGTCTAAAAATCAGGCGGATCACGTGGAACGGAGTGTTTAATCCCTAGTTTCTCTCTGCTTACCCTATTATGTGCAATAAAAAATATCCGGTTCGTCGCGTCAGGTTCATAAAATGCGATGCCCAATTCCTCCACATTCAAAAATAACAATAATACATACATACTTTTTTATATACAATATCGGACTGTCGTTTCTTCTCGTCGGCAGAGAGGGCTGCTATGCTCGACGCGATCTTTTCTCTTAGCAGGACCTTAGCTGGGTTTGGTGTTCGACTCATTGTGGATATTGTACTAAAAATTAATAATAAGGGCCTTATAATAAAATATGTAAAATTGAGATGTGCTAGTATACTCCAATTTTAAACAACTTTTAGGAGGTCTTGCAGGAGTAAAGGCCCATGTCCCAGTGTCCCAGGCGCCCAGTCTGGCAATAATAAATATATTTTTTTTACATTATTCTGAAAAATATATTTAAATACTACGTACACTAGCGTGTACGTTTAGTTGGCGCTGCCTCTGAAAGAGTCCGACTTTAAAGTTAGTAAGTACCCATATCGTTTTAACAACGTATTAGACTAATCATTATCAAAATTTCAGCTTTGCTAAAATTACATAGGTCTGGGGGTCTTGGGATCTTGGGCTTTTATCTATAAAACCGAGAAGAAAGACTCTGGATTGTGGTATGTATAAATCCATTTATTCCACAATCCATCTGTGAACTGTTCAACTGTCTACCCATCACGGTTCGTAAGGTTCCTGAGACAACGCAGGACAGCGGAGCCTTAATAAAAGAGTCCAGGTTTACTAATTGGACACGAAACCTTAAAAACTAATAATTTAGTTCTTTGTGTAATTTTCTAATAAATAGTGTGATGATAGTATTTTATGTTCTATTTTGAATCCAATGATAATTTGGAATCTTAGTTAGGTACGCCACGATCGTGACAAAGCAAGTATAAAAGATAATACGTAATATAATAATCCCACCCAAAACAAAAATGTGAAAGGCTGCCAAGTTCGTTAATATGGAAATG
>DWAO01002045.1:0-16929 GCA_018230605.1 Heliconius congener
GGTCCCAGATGATTGGCGAGGTGCAGTCATCGTGCCTTTGTATAAAGGCAAAGGTGCATAGGTAGACTACTGGTAGTATGTTCAGTAGAGATGGAAGATACCGTATTGTTGCCGTCAAAAGGGTTAACAGTGCCTTAGCTGCATTGATAACGGCGAAACGTCAGCTCGGCTGCATGTTTGGCCGTGCACAATGCAGTGTTGGTACCGATGCTGTTATACGGCAGCGAAACGTGTGTATTACAGAAGAAGAATGAAAGAAAGATGAATGCTGTGGAGATGCGATTTCTTTGTAGGATATGCGGAGTCAGCTTAACTGATCGAAAACGCAATGAAGAGATACACAAAATGGCAGGTACTACCGAGAGGGTGCCATGGTGAGAATGAAGAATAACGTGCTCAGCTGGTTTGGGCACGTCGAAAGAACGAGTGATGAAAGAATGGCAAAAAAGGGAGATCTCGGTTGACCTTTAAAAACACAGTGTCAAAGATACTGGAAGGTCACGTTAGTACGTAGGCATGTATGAAGAGATAGATGACGGTGGACGAGGCCAAAGAGTTACGCAGAGACTGTAGCGTTTGGCGCTCCGAACGGAGAACGGAGAACGGAGCGCCAAACGCTAAGGCTAAGGTTACAGCGTGAATCTAGATTAGATTAGATCTATTTAATATTTCTCTTACGAGATATTATGATTTCACATTTCTTGAGAAATAATATTTTTTTCAGCTCCAAAGCTGCCAGAAGAGATAACAAAACAATCGTTTCGCCTAAAAATATGGCGTCACCTAGAAACCAATGGCATAGCGATGTTTCCTCGTCCCGTATACAATCGTATACCTAACTTCAAAGGCGCGGCCGAGGCTGCAGCCAAACTAGCTGAACTCGACGCCTTCAAGAATGCCAACACTGTCAAGGTCAACCCTGATAAGCCTCAAGAACCAGTGAGGTAAGTGAACTTGATTTTGTTTATTTCTCCTATCCCTATTCCTATTTTTTCAGCTTCACGCTATATCCCGCCCACAACAGAATAGGCAGATGGAACCTAGTGAGAAGTCACAACTTTTCTCATTATCCACCGAATTCTGAAGGCATTACGTGTTGAGTGAGTGAGCAGTCTGTCTTATTTTATCGTCTTAGCGAAAAATTAACGGGAAGATTGGCGAGCAATAGTAGTAGAAAGCGAGTAATAGTTTTAATTATAATTTGCATATTATAAATAAATTAGGTAGCCAGTTCAAATCTTTGTACCTCTCAATAAATACAGAACGCTTTTTCCTAATTTTCATTCGACAAACATATAAACATTAGTAATCGAGAGATATTTTACATTTTTTGGGACTATGCTAAACTAATGAGTTTCGATCTGATATTTTCATGTAAGATTTCTCAGATTTAAGTTTTTATATTCTGGAGTGAGGCCAGAAACCCAGCCTCCCCTAGGTTCCTATAAACCAATATATATTTGAAAAGGTATTTAGTAATTGCACGAGATGAGTGTGGTTTACGGTTGTAGTTATTATTTCTTTCTTTCTATTCTTTCTCTCTCATATTAAACGATGAAAACAGTTGTTAAAATAATTCACAGATTTTCCTCGAGTTCGATGAACTTGTTGATCATAGTGCGTAGAAATTATAGATACTTTAGTTTTTCTTTTACTTTCATCAAACGTAAATCAAAACAATTACTGTAATATTATTTCTGGTACTTTTTTTATGGTCATTTATAGTGAGGCTACAGTGGCGTAGTGAGACAGCGTGATTGTAAATGAAATAGTCGTGAATTCGATCCCCATTCGGGCAAATAAATTAATTTTAATTTTCCTTCCATATGCTGGATGAAGCGTAAACCGGAAAAAAATATTGTATATAAATTTTAAACGATACGCTTAATAAATATATCATACGAATTGTTAAAAACAAATATTGAGCAATTTTAATGGATTTTTAATTGTTATTTTTTTAGTTTTCTTAGAAAAACATCTATTTTAAGCATCCTATGTGATTGTGACTTCACATGGCGCGTTACTCATCTGCTTCAAAATATCTAATGTTAGCTTGATGTATACAAGTGTATTTACTTACTAATGCGTCAGTTTTTGTATATTTATTATAAATATATTTTCATATTTAATTTAAATTGTAATGTTTGAATAGAGACCGATGTACAGGGACACGAGCGTGGGGCAACAAGTAACGCGACAGTTGTGGGTTCGATTCTCATTTGGGAAATGAATTATTATTTATTAATGTTTTCATTTCTGCTCTCTAGTACCAAGGCAAGCTCGGCGTTGAGTTCCGTCAACCAACAGGTTATGCCTCAAAAATTCAGCGGAAAGTCGAGAAGACTTTACCCACCCTGCCATATGCGGGATGCTGTATCCCGTTGAAGCTGGAAAAATAAAATAGTGCTATTTTTAGGTTTAATTGTTTTGATAGCGTTTAATATTGTAGTCTATGTATCGATAATTGATGTTTCACGGAATGTGTGCAAACATTAACAAAATTATTCTATTTAACAAATATCATACATATTACTAACTGAGATGTCTTTGATGTCTCCATAAAAAGGCCATCGACCCTAATGCTATTTCGGTTTCGATAGAGTTAATCGTATTTTGGCAAAGAACACAGCGTAGGCATCAACGACGATAGTATTGTATAAATAGATTTAGTCGTCTATCGCATAGAGCATGGGAAGCAGGGAGAACTAACTGTTAATACGGAGTGTGATTGGAGTTGTGAATGGATTACTACTGTGTTCTTCACTGTCTGTCCACGTTTTTGGTGTGACGAATTGAGTGGCGGATCCCAACGCCGCTTTTCTCTTATCAGAACCATAATAACAGTATCAGTAGAGTCAAAAAATAGTGTATCTTTAGAAATATATAAAAATTCCAATATAATCAAATATATCTCTTCTTCTGTGCCGGATATTGCAACCTTATAAGCTATTATTTTGGTCTCGTCTCATGTCTCGTTTGAGTTAACAATGAAACGTTCCGTTATGTCATCAAGAAAAGAGATTTTTTTTCTTTTTTTTACTCCTTGGTCACCTACATTTTTTCCATTCTTGTACAATACCAACTTTATCTTTCACTTTCAATAAGTCGTCGGCTATCATAGGCTAAGAGGTCGATGAATTTTTCGTAACGACTGGGGATACGGCCAGATTGAATTTTATGGGTTGTAGAGCAGTCCCCTTATGTGAATGGTCTCGACCTCGTCGGTCGGCCTGCTTTCAGTGGATGCAACTCCGAGTTATAAAGCTAGGAGAGGCACCATTTTTAACAAAAAATAACGATCAGAGAAATGGTCAGTTTTATTCAAAGTATGGCGTCTTTTGATATGAATCTCTACCACACTCACCCAGTCTCACCGGGCCGTAAGACCTTTAAAAATTATTCAATCATCTTTTAATGTCGTGCATTTATGAACACTTACTATATTTTGAGTCCATCGTGGTATAGGGGCACAAATGTGTAACTGCATGCGGGGATTGTGGGTCCGATTCCCGCTCGGAAAAATTAATAACATTCACAATTACACGAAGCCAATCGTGGCGCAGGGGCACAAGTGTGTGACTGTAAACTTGACTGGTCGTGGGTGCGATCCCCACTCCAGGAAATGAAGTATTTATTGAAATTTATGTTTTCATTTCCTTGGTCTAGTGTCGAGGCAAAGCGCGGCGTTGAGTTCCGCTACTCAAACTGCAATTCCTCCAGAATTCGACGGAAAGTGGGAAACGGAGTGTCAACCACTAATTTCCCTCTGAGTGAAGCCGAAAATGTATATAATTTTCATACCTTGTTGTAGTGTATTTAGAATTTTTTTCAAATGTTGCTTAAAATGATCATACAACGAAAGAAAGTAAGTTACTATAAAAAGTAATAAGTAACTTGTTATATTTAATGTAACGCTTTATGATGACTTTAACGATGGTTGGGTAATACTCGACCAATAACTTAAAACGCATTTCACTGCACTTTATAACACGCTGGTTTATGTAATATAGGCTGAAAGTATATCTGTATACAAATATACTAGAATATAGTAGAAGATTATTTAAACTTTCGTCGCTTTGATAACGAGGTAAAGCGCGGCGTTAAGTTCTGCCACTTAACACATAATGCTTTCAGAATTCGGCGGAAAGTGGTGAGTACCCTGCTTATCCTTCAATGTACAGGATACATACGGAAGCTAAAAAAAAGCCCATTCCATAAAACGGTTGAAGAAAATAGTTTATATTGATATTTGTTTTTATTTATCAAGCGATTGAAACAAAGCAAACACTAAAAGTCCAGAAAGTTTTGCCAGAATTCAATACTGACAACTGCATTTAAATCATTGTTGTTGTCGTTTCTGAGATTATCGTGCACAAACGCACAGACAATCCAATAAAAAGGCAAAAAAATAAAGTTAATTAGTTTTGGTTCTATTACATAATAGATAAATGCTCTTATTTTTTTATTTAGATTTTCTCACATATCCTCCATGTACAGACACTGTTCAGATAGTTTAAATTTTTTTAGGAATGTATATAATTGTCTTTTCATTTTACTTTGAAAAAAATATAAAACGTGCGTCTACCGACTCTATTCTTTTAAAAAACTCGTAAAATTATAATATATAACTCACAACAGACGAACTGAAACATAATCAACACATGGTTACGTAAATAGTTAATTTGCCTCTTAACAACTAATTTGTAACTTGCATGGTTTAAGTAATCGTTAGATAACCTGCGACCTCACTGCTAAATAAAACCATCCAAACCTGATAAATGATGTTTTTTCTTCGATATTTATAGAAAATATATAAATATGGATATTTTATATGAGGCCAGTCGTGGTACAAGTATGTAACTGCAAGCGCAACCAGGTTGTGGGTTCGAACCCCACTCCAGGAAATGAAATATTTATTTAAATTAGTTTTTGAATTTCTTCTCTCTGGTTTCGAAGCAAAGCGCGACGTTGGGTTCCGCCACTCAACACGCATTACCTCCATAATTCGGCGCGCTCTGCCTACCTATGTGCGAGATATTGGTTATAGTGTATAGTTAAACTCTAAATAAACAATACGATTACTCTATAATATTTATAGATTGTGTAAGTGATATTGTATTAGGTCGTCGTGACGCAGCAGCACAAAGTTAGACTGTAAACGGGACGGTTCTGGGTTCGATTTTTACTCGAAAATCCTAACTCGGTTGAGTTCCGCCACTCGCCACGCAATGTCTCTAAAATTAGGCGGTGTCGGTGGATGCCGGGATTGTCCTAACTTTAGTTGCATTTTATCACAAATTACTGTTGTTTGAATTGTGAACTTTATTAACGAAAGGTGTGTTCTTCTTGCGGGATAAAGCGTGAATCTAAAAAAAGTAAGCGATACTACCTCCTCGATTTGCATATATAGGTAATATTAATATGTATTTAAGTATTTACAATTGCATATAGCACGATCGATGAGTTCAGAAGTTTAAATTGTATTATTGATATTATCTTATCATTTGCATATTGTATATTACCTAGGTCCAAGACCAATGAGATGGCTGACGTGATTACATCTTCTTATATTTATAAATATTTAATTTAATGTGGGTAATATGTCGGAGACGTATGTAGCTATATACCTATTATAGTAATAAATCGCACCTATAATATCCTATTAAAATCAAAATTAAATCAGCTTCCCGCACAGAGCAGGGTAGGCAGAGGGAACCTATTTATTATTAAGACCCTCCGTTCCCCACTTTCCGTTGATTTTTTTCGAGGCATTTCGTGTTGAGTGGCGGAACTCAACGCCAGTGTTGATGCCTGAGCGAAGAAATGAAAATAATTTATTCTGTCGTGTAGCGATCGAACCCATAACCGTCTTATATCTTGTGACGTATATAATTAAATAATTATTCTATTTATTTGATTGCATCACATCACATATGAACATAAACAACGTTAACGTTCTAATATCTATATCCCAAAAGGTAAAAATACAAGGTCTAACATTTATCTATAATTAATGCAACTTTCTCGCTCGGCCTTTTAGCTTTATTTAGCGTTGACTCATTTCCACCCACCATCAGCCAATGTAATGACAGTGATCATGTGGAACTTATTTTGTTTGATGTTTCATAGGTTTTTTTTGTATGATATCGTTATCTTATAGATATATGGGTTTAAAAAGTGAAACCTTTTTGTATTGTACATATCGATGCCATACAAACACTTATAGTAAGGAATTAAAAATTATATATTACATTGTATTTATATTTTTTCTTTTATGAAAAACATCATTATCACATATACATAGTATAAGATGTTGTCGAAAACGATTGAACGTTTTATCAGCATCACACTGTTTACACTTTACAATATTATTGCAGGAAATTAGTTATGAAATGTATGATTGTTTTGCATTATCACTGAACATTTATTACTGAACAATTATCTGTATGAGTAAACACACAGCGTTGATTGAAGAAGTTGTCTTTTAAATTAACTTTTTTTTATATTATTAGTAAGATTATAAGTTTAACGTATTTGCAATATATGCATATTATGACGGTTTACTTTAGACGGGGACACAGACTTCCTTTTCTATCCTACTTCCTACTAAATCTTTAATAGTATAAATCTGTGAATATGGATGTTTGTTTCACTCACACGCGTAGACCATTGAACGGATTTAGATGAAATTTTACAGTAGTTTTGCTTATACATCAGAATACCACATGTGTTGTAATTTATTTACAAGATTTGTATAATTTAATGACCATAGAAAAATAACATAAAGCGGGCGAAGCCGCGTTTGAGTCGCTAGTAAGTTATCATTATTAAATTTTATTTTATGTTCTATATAGTATTACGTGGAAAATTTATAGCTTCATGCTTCATCCCGTATATGTATAGCAAGGTAGATAGAGGGAACCTAGAGTTAAGATACTCCGTTCCCTACTTTTTCATAACTTTTTATAATCTAAACGCTCCATTTTTTAGGTTTTGCAAAATCTTTGCAAGCTCGACTTGCTATACTTATTATTATATTTTATTTATAACAAAGAGAAAATTATAAAGACTAGCTTATTCCCTAAGTATTGACTAACAAAATATTAATCATAATTAATTTCAAAACGAAACCATTCAATACTGTTATAGCGAAGATGTAGACCCTCTTAATAACGAAACAAAATATTGAAATTCGCCACTGAAGTGGGCTCATATATGACCTACATATTTAATTACAATTTACTCACCGTCGTGACGCAGTAGCACAAACTAGCGATTGTAAATACGATGGACGTTGATTCTATTCCCAATCGGGGGAATAAAATATTTAAATATATTTATTGCTACGCTCTGGTAAAGAGCGTGGCATTGAGTTCCGCCATTCGACACTCAATGCCTCAAGAATTTGGTGGATAGTGGAGAACCGAAGTGTCTTAACACTTGATTCCCAGCTTCTCTGGGGTTGCACGGCGCCGTGAGCGGCGGTAATCACCATTAGATGACCCGAACGGTCGTTTACCGTGTCTTTTCCATAAAAAAAAAACTAACGAAACGAATGTTAACCATTGATGTTGTTGGAAAAATTAACTTTCAGCTTGTTCTCGACGGTTAAAAATTGTACCATAGTCGAATAATCAGATCTAAATAAGTTGAATGTAATTTTTATTCTGAGCAACCGTACCTACTTCACTGAAGGAGAGAACGGAATGGTCTAGATTCTTTCTGCTCATCTTGTAAAATGCGGGAAAAGTAACAGTTTTATTATTCCGTGAGTTTTCTAATGTAGGTTAATATTTTTTATGTATTTTTAGAAGGAATTGTCTTTTAAACTGCTCTGTTTTTATTGTAAAATTTTCAATTCGAGACTAATTTCCGCTATGTACTTCTAATAATGAATAATATATAGGGGCATTATAGCGTAAATTACTTTGTTTATATTATTTTTCAATAATAATTCTAAATTAGATTAATTGCCTACAGGCACCCTATTATTGTTTTTATGTAGTTGAACATGAATTGTTATTTCGCTCAGCTAATAAGACAAAGCGCGGCGTTGAGTTCCACCCTGGACACGCATTGCCTGGGATGTTAGACTGGAACGGAGTTAACATACGGGATATTACGCTACACAGAAGAGCTAAACCAATACTAGCAAAACTCCTTTTTACTCTATTTCAGAGTTATCTGTCTAGAAAAGCACAAGACCTTGTACGTGCCGGTGCCTCGTTTGCAAAGCGGCTTCTTGAACCGCGTGGTGCTACCGGAGGGCGAGAGTAGGCCAAGCGCTATAAGAAAAGCTGTTTCGCGCAATGGCATGGAGACATATGGGCAAGCGTTGAGTGAGTATTGTTGATTTATATACCTACAAAGAGTGTGTTGGTCGTGGATTCGAATATTATTTTTGGAAATTATTGTATTTATAATATGTGTGCCTTTTTGTTTCGTCTGAAAGTGCATCGTTTTTAGGGTTCCGAACCTTTTAAGGTGAAGAGGAACCCTTATAAGATTACTTTGTTGTTTGTCTGTCTGTCTGTCTGTCTGTCTGTCTGTCTGTCAATACCCTTTATTCCAGCAACGCTTGAAGATATCGAGTTGAAATCCAAACCATATACCTAGATCTACGGCCACATGATTTCTTGAAAAAAAACTTTTCTTCCTTTATTTTAAAAATATTTGTCCGTTTATATAGCAAAAACGCGTATATCGCCACTATAAAGGGAATCAAAATTGATAGGGTGCTTCGGTTAATCTAGAATTATGAAATTTGGCAGCACCCATCTGTAGTTCGCACTAGTTTAGGAAAAAAATCTGAAAGCTATACATTTGTAGTTAAATCCAAAAAAATAATAGCCTTTAACGGGGGGCAGAATTTGGTATTAAAGCCGCTAGTTCAAGGGAGGTGTCAGGTGAAAGGGCTCTGGCTAAGCTCAGCCTGAATTAAACAAAAAGTTAGACATCCAATTTTTGTACGGAACTCTCGGTGGGCGAAATCGATTCGCACTCGTCTGGTTTTAATTCACTCGCGAAGTTTATAACGTCTTATGAATGGTGAATGAAAACTAGCTAAAATTTCTATAATTTTTAATGTGCCAAACGTGGTTGCACGCTTGCATATATCGACCATGTATATAATTTAATTAATTTAAACAACTCTTACATAAAATGAGTCGCATTCTCTTGCATTTAGAGATTTCCTCGCGGGCTATATCGCATTGAAATGTTATGTTGGCATGTCGAATTCGTGACTGAGTCGAGCCACTTGATTACTGTATTACATTTGTCCTTGACAAAAGCTAACAATATTATAGTATTGATTATAATATGTAATAATATTTATATTTAAATGTGATATAATTTTTCTGACTCATTGAACGTCGTTGGAGTACAATTGTGACTAGATATCGTCTTACGCGGTGGTAGTAGGTTCAAAGTGATATGCGTTATGAATTTGACTTCTGTATTTTTGATTGAATCTATATATTTATTATTCTGTTATTGCCACTTATGTAGAATAATAGGTTTACGTTCCATACAAAACGCAACAGTTGTAGATACGAATTTTGATATAGTTAGACAAAAGTCTTTCGGGACTATTTCCTAGTTAGAACTAATGGTTTTTTTAAAATAAGAATAGAACATTTTTTTCTTAATAAAATATTAAACAACAATAAAAAGCATTTGTTTTAACAACAGGTATTGAAGATTCCGTTTCTCTAGACCTAGTTGTGATGGGTTCAGTGGCCGTTTCTAAGGAGGGATATCGCATTGGCAAAGGAAAAGGTGAGTGGATAAAGATATCGTAAAGAATAGCGAACATTTTAATTTTTATGTAAATTATTTTTACACAAATATTAATAAATATGATTACATTACATTTTAAATATACAATAATAAGAATATAAAATTGTCAAGCAAATTTCTTATTATGTATTGAAATTCCACACGTGTGCATGAATGCATTCACCACAAGTTTTTACTTTATATTATTTTACTGTTAAGGGAATATAATAAATTAGCATAATATTTAAATTATACCAGGTTATGGAGATTTGGAGTTTGGCCTGATGATGCACATGAAGGCCATCCAGCCCAATACCCTAGTGGTGACAACAGTTCATGATTGTCAGGTATTTATTGATGTTTTAAGGTAGACCTCAACTGAAGATATACTTCAGTTGAGGTCATCGTGGCGCAGTGACAAGAGTGTGACTAAAAAAATATTATTAAAAGATAAAAGAAACCCTGCACATAAATCTTTAATAAGTAAAACGAATTATGGAACTGTGACATTAAACGCGATTGGTTGTGGGTTCGATACCCACTCGAAACTCGAAATTAAATATTTATTTAAATTTATATTTCCATTTTTTTGCTCTGGTGGTCCAGGCCAAGTGCGGTGTTGAGTTCCACCACTCAACACGTAATGTCTCCAAATTTCGGCGGAAAGTGGTGAACGGAGTGTCTTAACACTCGGTTCCCTCTGCCTACCCTGCTGTATGCGGAATACAGCCTGAAGATTTTTTTTTTATGGAATCGAACAGAATAATTAAAGTCTCATCCTACCTTTAAACAACTATAAAATAACTGAAGATCTTGAAACTATTCCTTTGAGTTTCTCGCTCGTATAAGTGGTGCAATGCCTGATTGCACCATTGCGTCACATCGACTTCAACATAATTTTTTATTTATTGCTTAAAAATTTCAGGTGTTTGATACTTTGCCGGCGGAGCTGTTTGGTCCACACGACGTCCCCATTGATATTATTGTGACACCAACACAGGTGAATTATTGTTATTTTTCTTTTAGACAAGTTCAAAAATACCTTCTAATATTACTGATAATATATTATAATTTTAACTCCATGATACACTACGATAGTATGAAATTTTTGTCTTTTATAATAATAGAAAAAGATAACAATAGCAGTGTTTTACATATTTGAAGGTAACTATAGTTATTTCCTTCTAACATTCTACATGTGATAGAGAAAGTACAAGCCAACGTTCAGCCTGTATTCCAAAGCATTTCTATTGCTATCTCTGTCACTTGCTAAGAGTTTAACGATAATACTAATGCTATCTCTTTCCAACATGGTACAGGTGATAGAGACACAGCGTATGAGCCAACGCCCTGTCGGCATTCTTTGGCATTTGCTATCCAACCGTCGGGTGCAACTGATGCCTGTATTGGGACAGCTCAGGGATATTGAAATGCTGTAAGTTATAATAAAATTTGTGTTGTGTTGTGTGTTATATTTCGTTTTAGAAAACATATAAAAAAAATTAACGAAATAGACGTAGAATATGCGCGTATTGGAAAAAGTCTAAAGTATTTTTCTTTTCCAAAAATAATAACATTTTAAAATTATTAAAATAACTTATGTATAGGAGATATAAAAATAGGGTCATTCTGTATTCCTTACCCAGTAACCCTACTGGGGGGCAGAGGGAATCTAGTGCTAAGGCACTCACTTGCCCATTTTCCGGATTCTGCAGGCTTTGCGGGTTGAGTGGCAGAAATCAATGCCGCGCTTTGCCTCAACACGAAGCGAAGAAAATGGAAATATTAAATGTTTCATTTTCTCGAGTGGGAATCGAAATCACAACCTGTGGGGCTAGCAGTCACAGTTCGTGCCCCTGCGCCACGACTGGCCTAATATATACGTTCAATTTGCTTTTTGTAGCGCCGGTCGCGCCTGCACCCTCAAGGAAGTGGACACTGACGTCGAAGAGCGCGGAGGAGCACGCGCGAGGAGACAGCGACGTCGGACTCGCTCGCACAAGAGCCACAGTGAGGGCGAGGTTGGTCATTTTTTTAAGTGACTAGATTTATTGTTAAATGATATCTAAATTATATTTTAACAAATTATATTATACTATATAAAATATCTTACATTATAGCTCAATGATATTATATATAGCTCAATAATCGTTTTGATGCCGCTTGTGTCATTCAAACAGTTAAACTACAGTTTTTTTTTATCTACAATACTTTGTGCTATACATATTTTAAATATACGACAATATATTATTAACTACATAATTTTAATACATTTACAGGGAAACACAACAGAAGGTGAAGAAGGCAAGTCCAAACCACGTCGTACGCACCGCCGGCGCAACAGTAACAAATCTGTGAGCAAAGACAAGGATGGCAAGGAGGATAAGCCGAGACGCCCGAGACGTCCCAAACCTGTTATTGATTTTTCTGTTAAGGTATATAGCATTGTATATGTTTTTTTTAGTTTCACACTCTATAGCAGTAAGCAGAGAGAGAGCTTAGTATTAAAGCATTCCGTTCTCTGCCTTCTGAAACGGAATGGAATGTGTTGAGTGAAGAGACATCGTCTATCGTCGACCGTACCGCGAATGGGACCGAACCTACAACCATCTAGCTTACAAACAGCTGATGCACCACTATAGTTCATTCCCCAAATGGGAACACTGCATAATTGTAAATTTTATTATAAGTAAAATATCTGGAGTCAGCACGGACTACGCGGCCCGCTCCTTCCTACGCCAATATAAATAATTCAAGTGGAGAGCTTTCTTACGGAGAGCATCAAGTTCGCTGTCGACTGTTTTTGTCCGGAATAGCTGTTTTCTGTCTCCTCAGCTCAGCAACCAGCAATTCAATATCCGCTTGACCCATTTGATAGTATACAAAGTAGAGCCGTTCGAATCGTAGCAACATTTACGTCGCTATATAAAATTGTATGTTGTCAAACATGGTATTGTGTGTTATGATTATTTTATTAATTTAGTGTATTTTTATGCATTTATAGATATCAAACATCAGTCCCAGTACTCGAGTGAGGGACTTGAAGCAAGCGTTGAGCGAACGCGGCGTTAAACCACAGATTATGGTGTGGAAGGTAAATTTTCCTTATATTATGATTTTATATCTTTATTTTTCAAATTAATAATTATTTACATGAATTAATTCAAAATCTAAAGAATCTTCCTAACCTATATGGTGCCTGTATTTTTTATATGCGTTTTTTTAGTTTCTTTTTTTAACTTTTGTTTATAATAAAAGATTATATTGGATGGTAGAATTGAATGTAGCAATTTTCCAACACTTATACACATTTGAAAATGACTGTTTAGTAAACATTTTATGATTATTATAAGTAATTATAAATCATATTTTTTTCTATTTTTAGGGCTTCCGTGGATTTTGTTATCTGCATTTCTTCAAACCTGGACCACAAAAGGTAAATAAATTATATATAATATGATTTCACTCCGGACTCCAAAGTCGTGCCCGCCTTGAAGTTAGGCTTTCTGAAGTTTTCCGTATTGCTTACTCGGAAAAAGAATAATCAAATGTAATTAAAGTGATAAAATTAAATCAGCACAGCCTGACCGCGACTCGTCGACCGTACTGTATAAGTAGATTTGTATTTTTGTACAGTCTCGCTTTATTCCTCTGCCATGAGGAATAAAGCGAGACTGCATATTGTCTTATTACCAGAACGAAAAAATGATAATTATTTGACTAAGTTAAGCTAATTGTTATCCATTATTGACTAATAGGGCGAGGGCGACATCCCTGCTGTCAATATGGAATCCATCCTGTCGGCGCTGTCCGAGATGTCAGTGGGCGGCTCGGGCGGGGCGGCGGGCGGCGCGGGGGACGACGCGCGCGGCGACAAGCCCCGCCTGCTGCTGGTGGAGCCCGCGCCGCCGCGCAGCACGCACGCGCCGGAGGCGGCGAGCGAGGTGACATTGCGTTTTAAGTGGCGGAACTCAATTAAATGTTTTGTCTTATTACGATAAGGAGGAAATATTGATTCCCGTCCCTAATAGGTTTGAACCCACAAACTACAATTTTCTATTAATTAATACCAAATCTATCTTTCCAGGTAAACTAAACTGAGCAAAGTTCGAGTTCCATACAACCAATTAACATGCAAAATGCTTTGTCGCACGGGACCGGACGCATTCCGATATTAATTTAGCTTTAAGATTTTTTTCTTTTTATTGTTAATTACACGCCTATAGTGGACTATCGCTGTGGCTTTGGTTGCTGTTGTTTTAAAATGTACGTTTTTTTATAGGAAAGGAGGAATAAGATATTGTTATATTTGATACAAACGACTGTCAGTTTGTTTCGGTTAGTCAGTCAGTAAATGATATGATTTGGTTAAGTTTTTTATTTATATTATTCGAGTGAAACTGTCGAAGTTGATAATAGATGACAATCTGTTAGTCTTTTGCTAGTAATTGTGTCAATTTAGAAAAAAAAAATGATATTGGGTTGGAATACCATTTTTATGTTAATTTCAAACTACATTTTGATATAACAGTGACATTAGTTTTGTTTACTAGATAATTATGTTGTAAAATGTTGTTCATGCCACTACTAGGATATGTTTGTATTATCTTTTATGGAAATGGAGCTATGTCATACTAAAAACTTAAGTTTTTTTATATGAAGTTTCTATATTTTTAACCGACTTGTAAAATGTCCTCCTTTTACAAGGTTATGCATCAGGTTTGTTTTCTTGCTATATATGTACAATTATAGATCGATAGAAATTATAATTTGTATCGATAATATTTATTTAATATCATAATAGCATAAAATGTTACATTTTAAATGGAATCTCTTATGAAGATTATTTTTTAAATAATAGCACAAAACATTTCATATATTGCAAATAAATATTCACTCCATTCTTATAACTTTGTAAGGTCTCTGAGGATCTCTAACGTCTAAAGATTTTATTTGTAATATGAACCTTGTAAAAGTTTTATTAATAATACTTAAACATAAAAATATCTAAATATTTAGATTCAGTATAATGTTCATTTTTCCATTGGTTTTTTATAATTTTAGCATGACAAAGCACAAAAATTGATATTTTTTTTTGTTCCCACAGCGATAGACTCGTTTGTTGCAGCTAGTTTTTGTTTTATATGCAAATAATATATCTTTATGAACATTTATGTTCTTTCTAGTCTTAATATTAGTATATAATCTACCTTCGTTTTCAATGCAAATATATTATAAAACTGCGGGTCGTCGATACGATTCCCAACTTAGTTATATTTGATAATACTAAAATGTTACTAAATAAAAAGATATTTTATTAGTTGTAGATACTTGTAACAATAATACTGTGGAGGTGCTTCTCTAAACGGGACTCCAAATTTTATTTTTTTTGGAAGGATTTGATTAGTTTTAAGGGAATATTTATTTTTTTCTTATACATAATAATTTGGGGCCCCGTTTCTGTCTATTTGTGCCAACTTCTGATGAATATTTTTAATATTGTAATATTATTATTATTCTATGTAATGTAGAAGCTACATATCTTAGAAGGTTGGTGTGAATATATTTTTTTGTACTTTTGTTTTCAGTATTATGTAAAATGTAACTTGTAAGACTTTCAAAGGGTTGAGATGACAGTACTACAAAATTTTAATTTTATAAAGTTACATAGTAAACGAGAGTATTCAGATAATATTTACATATGATAGCAAAAAGTTATAAAAAATGAATATTTCAATTTAAAATATATATTAAAATCAATACAATAATAAATATATAAGATTGTTATTTCGTTGACACATAGTAGTACCGTTGTTGATACTCTGGTCAATATATTTACGTCATAATAATTATATTTAAATTGTAACTTATGTAGTTGGCGAGTGTTTCGCATGTCCTAAGTCTCTAGTGTGATGAACATGTTGTATTTTATATATGTATAGGAAAAAGATACCTATTAATATATTTTTCGAAATTTTTCGTTACAATTTTCAAAGTCTATTATAGTAGCTTGTAAAGATGTTCTTCGTATATGTATTTTATTACTGTTGTCTACTCTATGGTTTTATTGTGCGTTTTTGATGAGTTCTTTTAATAGGGTGTAATGAAAGTTTTTCTGTTTTTGTTTTAATTTTAAAGAAATTTATAAGCTGTATGTGGTTGTAACTTGTTTGTTGATTGTTGGTAAACTGATATGTTATATTATCATTTGTGCTAGTAACTCGCATGCTAGTTACTGCGATACTTTCTTATATAAGAGGTACCTATTGTGTTAGAATTTTTAAGGGTAAATAAACAACTTTAAAAAAATAATAATTAAAAATTAATCCAAATTAGACAAACTAGTTGGTCAAAATATCATTGAATGGTTTTTCACAAAAACGCACAACGTTAGAAATGAACTTTTTTTTCATATGTAGTTGAAAGGTTTTGAAGCACATATATGTATATAACTTAACACGGCTATATACTATTTAATAATTAGTAGTGAGCATGGATGATTCTTTGTTTTGTATTTTTTTTAATAAATTTATTTAACACTTTGTTTTTTTTCATTTCTAATTCATTTCGTTGTTTCTATAAACATGGTGATTTAATCTCGTTACTTGAAACTGAATGTTGTGATGATGGTTAGAAAGTCAAATTATATTCTATTTTTCTAGCGGAACCTTGTTTTATTGTTCTATCCATAATATCCACTGATTACACATCTATAGATATAAGTAATTATATAATCTACGCTGCGCCTCGTCGGGGGAGTGAAAAAAAATTCAAGTCTTACGAGTAGGGATCGAACCCATAACCTTACCAGTTAAGTGCCTTACTTCTGTACTGTATATATTATCACAATAACCTACGAACTGACAATTGCAGAGATAACGGCTAAAACTAGACATCTTATAGCTTTAAAACCATTCACAGGAAAAAATATTTTTTTTCTTGTTTTCTTTATTAAATTGAATTAAATATATTTAATTTTGGGATATCGCATCTTTAATTTCAAATAAATAAAAGCGAATTTAAAACAAATACTTTTTTTGTCAGCTTTCCCCTTTATTCACGCATAGAACGGACCAAAAAGAATCCGTATCAAAATGGAGTGTCCATTTTCTACTATTCATTTGAATTCTTTTTTTTTTTTTTTTTTTT